>LR749599.1:1752629-1806213 GCA_902729485.2 Mus minutoides
CTTCCCTTCCCTTCCCTTCCCTTCCCTTCCCTTCCCTTCCCTTCCCTTCCCTTCCCTTCCCTTCCCTTTTCTTTTTTCATTTTTGTCACTTTGCCCTACGCCCCCCCCCCAAGATAAAATACAGGAAGCCAATTCAGAGCAGCTAGTAAATTCAGTCATTTAAAGAGGCCCACACTTCCCTACTCTACCCCCTCTGCACAATTCTTTTCTCCACCCCCACCCAGGGTAAGGGCAGCCTACTAAAGGACAAAAGTGACCTTGGGTTTAAGTGGTGGGTTTAGCCTTCCTGGGGGGCTCTCATTCAAATAAAGCTTCCTGTATTACTACTCTGTGAATGGTGTAAGTGTGTGAAGAGCCCAAACACCAGGAAACCAAATCTGTCACACACCAGTGCCCCTCTCCAGACTCCTGGGACACCATCTTGCCTCTGGAAGCTATTAGTCGTCATCTTCCAGTTTGCAGTTATCACAATAAATTTATTATTTTATTTGACAAATAAATCTGCAATTGACCTTTCAAGATTAGAGAATTTAAAAACATGTGGGGTTAGAAAAGATGCTAACCCTTATGACAGAAAAGACGACTGAGCCTCACCTTACAGGACGAAGACAAATGAGACACGTGTAAGTGGAGAGCACATCTGTGAGTGCTCACACGCTCACACAATTATCCTGGGAGTCCAGAGCAGAAAATATGTGGTTTCTACCTGGAATATGGAGGGGCCAGAGACAAAAGAGCAGTGTAGTCAGTGGCTGGCACCACAATTTTAGGAAACAGTGAAATTGCAGGTATAATATTTTCCTGTTAATAAAGAAATAAGTGTTTCTTTTTTTCAAAATGTATTACAAAAAAAAAAAAAAAAGCCCTGCCCTGGAAATAGCTCACTATTAGCACCTGGCCCCATGGCTTTCTGTATATTCAGATATATTTTCCCCAATAAATCCCACTCTACAAAGACCAAATCCCTTACCACCAACTCCACTGGAGAAATTGAGGGTTGAAAGGGTCAGAAAGCCCAATGTGAATAGACTTAAGCAAGAAAGGACATTGGTCCAGAGGCTTAGCAAATGTGAATTGACTTAAGCAAGAAAGGATGCTGGTCCAGAGGCTTAATAATGTCTCTGCCGTGGATTCTGGTCCAGAGGCTTAACAATGTCTCTGCAGTGTCTGGGATGTTTGCCACCCTGTTTTCCCACCACCAGGCTCAAGGGCTGAAATCCCACTTCTGCAGGATTAGAAGGTAATGCCTTTATATGGTGATTAGGATGTGGGGTTAGAAGCCTCAGGAAGGAGATTAGTAACACTGTAAAGCACCCAGTGAGATCACTGGTCCTATCCAACAAGTAAGTCAAGGAATGAGAACATGGCCACGTGGGAAACAGGCCCACCCCAGACTCGGGATCTTGGACGTTCCAATATCCAGATCCATGAAAAGCAAATTTCTGTTGCTCATAAGATATCTATCATAGCCATTCCAACCATCTAAGACACTGTCCTGCAGACCCTGTCTTCATAACCCTCCCCTGGTAGTCAGGTAGATAGACGCAGAAATATGATGAACCACAATAGCAAGAACTGCTGAATCCTCTCAGATTTAAATCTCCAAGGAAAGAAACTCCATCAGCTGCATTTGCACGGGACAAGGGACTGGTTCCAGATGGCTTATGTGGTCATCTTCAAACCACATAGTTTGGCCAGGAAAGATAAAGAACTCTGGAATGTAAGATGTCTGGGATCTCTAAAGGTAAGTATGATGGCTTAAAAGAGGTGGTCCCCATAAGTTTTAGACATTTGGAAATTTTGTTTCCAGTTTGTGGCTGTTTGAAGAGAGTTAGAAAGTGTAGCCTTGCTGAAGGAATAATGTCACTGGGGTGGTCTGTGAGGTCATAAAATACTGGGCTATTCCCACCATCTGTCATTTGAGCCCTCAAAGAATGATTGTAGATCTAACCAGAATCACCAATACTAAATCCGTGTTGGCTGGAGCCCCAACTACATAAATGTAAACACAATTCTCCCTCCCTACAGGCCATGCCTCTTGTCATTTCCAGTAAAGAAACCAAAGGATCTCTTATAGATTAATGATATGTAAGACAAATAATTTTGTTGCTAGATCTGGAGGACAAACCACCAGTTTGATATTTCTATTAAATTCTTTATTAGTATAAAATAATGGATTTCATTGTGACAATTGCATACACACATATACCCATTCTCAGCTCTTCTTCCCTTCTGCCTTCCAATGTGCTCTTAGCCAAGCTAATTACATTTACCAAGCCTTGGTTTATCTACAAAAGGACAAAACTAAAGATTGAATAAGTATATCTCTTGACTGCAAGATGTTTATTGTTTTGCTTATATAGTATGACATTTGAACAGTTCCCAATTGAACTCTCCCAATTTCTTTTCAGAGAGAAAGAAAATATTCTCCAGTTGTCCTTTCCACATCAGACAATTGGAATTCAGTAGTCGGAAGACAAGCCGACTTAAAGGCCATATTCATTGTTGAACAAAAAACACTGCCGCTTGAGGCTGTGAGTGAAGGGGAGGGCGCTAAAGAACTGAGCAGTCAACAGATGTCTCAAGGCTCAACGAGATCATTGCCTTGGCAATGGAGTGATCTGATCTCTCCCTGAGCCTAAAGCTGGTTCTTACCAATTAGTCAAGGGCTTCTAGTCTCCAGTGGAGATTGTGGAGCCTCAATTGCTCTTCATATTCTGCACACAACACATCCACAACAGAGCTAGCCAACTTCAATAGCCACAAATGCTTTCTTTTAGTTTTTGGAAAAACCAGTCTTTTCAGTAGCACAAAGGAGATGGCTTAAGATTCTCCCTATGGCCCTAGCAATTCACGACTTTCATAAACAGCATTTTAATGGTGATACAATTTCCCCCTTCAGATGTAGAGAAACTGGAAAATGAAATAATTTCCTAAGACCACAATGCACAGGGGGGACTAGGACTGTGCCAAATAATGGGGTGAGCCTAACCCAAAGACATCTCCAAGTTATTAGCATAACCATGTTCCCAACATTTTGTCAATGGAGAGAAGTCCCCACAAAAATTGAGACATGCCCTCCCTAAAGCATGCTTTAAGTCAAGCAGACTAAACAATGGTGACAAGGGACCAACTCTTCCCTTGCCAGGTAAAAGGATGTGGAGGCTGAACTGGTTATTCCCAAGTCAAATTTCTGTGCTAAGAGATCCCTGTTACCAGGGATACTGCACTATTTGTTAATGGGAGACAAAGTGGGTGTTTCACACTGAGCTAAGTGACCCCTGTTACCAGGGATACTGCACTATTTGTTAATGGGAGACAAAGTGGGTGTTTCACACTGATTTTACATTGTAATGCAGCTTCATCAGCTCCTGGGCACAGCCCTCCTTTCAAGCCATTGGAAACATCTCAGGGGAGACAATAAAACTAAGAAACTCAGAAGCCTTTCTCCCCATCTCCTTTGTAGCAGTTTGATGGAGGGCCAGTTTCTAATCGCACAAACATTTGGCAGAGAAAATGACTTTGATTTATTTTTTTCCCAGGGTTCAAAAAGGGAAAGATAAAACAAAGAACTTGTGACTCCAGAAGGAGCGAAGGTATGCAGGAATTTATGAAGTAGGTAGCTCCTCTCTGCATCTTCTACCAAGTGGCAGGCTGCCACTGTGGGACAAGTTCGCCTTGTCAGCGGGTTCTGAGGCAGCAGGTTTGAGGCCTGTGGGCATTTGCTGGGCAGACTATGGAGCCTTCCCAGCTACTCTTCACAGGCACAGCAAAGGGTGGATCCTGCTGACACTGGTTGGCTGACATGCCGGCTTTGTTTAGTTTGGCAGCCTCAGCTCACTTTGGAAAAGCCTTAGTCAGCTCAGACCAGTTCGTCTAAGGCATTTGGGTTTCTTGTAAGGATATTTCTCAATGAATGTAGTCAGAAAAAAAAATAATAATTGACGGTTTTCCTTAGATTTTATTGGAACAAAAATGATGCATCTAGATGAAACCTTTCACTCACTAGATCCTAACTACCTCAGAAATGGGGTTAATCCTTCAAGGGTTACAGTTTTCATAATCAAGATTCAAATGTTAAGGAGCAAATGGTATGCGATGAGGATGAGTTTAAGTATTAGCCTTGTCTCTGGTGTCTTTTGTCACTTTTCTGAAGCAAGGTGACACTTCCAGGCAGCCAGCCTTGTCTTCCCATCTGAATAAGAAAGATTTCAAGCACTACTGAGTGACTACTTTTGGATGGCTATGTGTCTGGATATTTGCCAAGAATTCGAGATGTAAGAAATAAAACTCTTCTTCTGTTTTTGATGGAATAGGGCTGACGCCAAGAAAACAACAGCGTAAGTCACAGGCAACCCTGTTGGTGCACCAGGGACATCATCATTGGACCGGAGTTTAGAAACCAGTCCAATCGCAGGAGCTCAGTGATCAAACACCTAATTGTTTTCTTCCCATTCTCTGCCAATTGTGAAGAAATGGGGTATTGCCTATCTCGTGGGAATATGTGACAATTGTTTTCGATAGGTGGAAGGTGGAAGAAAAGGACTGTCCTTGATCTCTGTGCCCACACTGCAGGTGCACAGGGCCAAATAGAAGTATGGCCTGGCATAGGCTGAACTTGTTTGGATGTGTGCCCTGAAGTGATGTACTATAGCTCAAGCCTGGCCCACCTCCACACACTCAACAAAATGTTCATTTCCTTAATTGGTCTGGAGTCATCAGCTTCTAGAGACTCTATGAATCAAATACCCCACGAGACCCATTTGAAATGCAATTTATTAGGATTTATTAGTAATTCTCTATTTTTTCTTATAGTATTATTACTCCCAAGACTCTCATGCCTAGCAGGTCATTCTTTTCTCTGGAGGAAAGGATGCCTGGGAATTATGTCTTAAGACTTAAGGTAAGGTGAGTGCTATATCACAGGATGCTAATTTGAAGCATAATCAAAGGCAACAAATGGATGTTTCTAGGATTAGTTTTCAAAGAGAACAAGAGAAAAAAATCAAAAGCCCATCTCTCTCTGTGTGTGTGTGTGTGTGTGTGTGTGTGTGTGTGTGTGTGTGTGCGCGTGTGCGTGCGTGTGTGCGTGCATGTGCCTGTGTGTTGTCTTCTTCTACCACTCCCTACACACTCTCTACCCCATATTTTAAGACAGGCTCTCTTGCTGGCCCAGGAGCTCAAGTTTTCTGTTTGGATTGCTGGCCAGTGAGCTCCCAGCAATGGGGGACAACTTGATACACATGCTTATGCCTAGCTTTTAAGTAGGTGTTGAGATTTAAACTCAAGTACTTTTGTTCCCCTACTAGGCAACCCTACATACTAGATTAGTGGTTCGAAATTTCCCTAATGCTGCAAGCCTTTAATATAGTTCCTCATGTTGTGGTATCCACAGACTATAAAATTATTTCACTGCTATTTTATAACTATAATCTTGCTACTGTTATGAATGATTATGTAAATATCTGATATATAGGGTATCTGATATGTGACCCAAAGGGGTCAGGAACTACAGATTGAGAACCTAGCAACAGACATTCTTCCCCCTATTATTTTTCTAGAATTCAGATAAAGCACCACTACTCTTTAATGATAACAAAATAATCTCCTTAAACATTGTAAGCATTCATTGACTAGAATCCACCATGCCTTGCCTACAAAGAAAAATGCCCCAAAGCAATCTGATGTTCCTGACCACCCTGTGGGAATATAGGAGGAAACCTCCATTTTCCTGGGCCACAGGAGATAAGTGTTTCCTGGGCAGCGTACAAATTAGCTCCATACAGAGACTTAGTTGTGCTATGATCACATGTCTAGCCTGTCCATAGGGTGCGTGTTGTCCATCATCATCATCATCATTGTCATCGTCATCTCACTCTTTTTTTTTCCATTATTCAAGACAGGGTTCCTCTGTATAGCTCCAGCTGTCCTAGAATTCACTCTGTAGACCAGGCTGTCCTGGAACTCAGAAATTCGCCTGCCTCTGCCTCCCGAGTGCTGGGATTAAAGGCGTGTGCCACCACTGCCCAGCCCTACCTAGTTTTTAAACTAACACACAAAGCAGTGGCATGACTTGTACCTAGTACTCAGTTTTAGAAAGCAGTGTTTTCCAGCCCAGCTCAGGGTTTGTGAGCATGACTACCGCCTGTGCTGTGTATATATCCATTAATATTGCCTCTTTAAACTGCTTTGCTGCCAGTCAAGGGCAGAAGTGGTGTGTGCTTTAGCCACCAGTGCTTCTGGTGTTTGTCAAGCTTCATTACCAAGGAAACGGCTTTGGTTCAATAACAAAAGAAAGGAGATTCTAGAGCATCTCTTCCATCCAGAAAGGTACAAGAGGTGACCCAAGCCAGAATCTACCCAAGGTCTGGTGTAAAAGGCCCTGAGACCATGAGCAAACACAACCAGAACAATAAGTGAGGTTTTATGGCAGGGATAATTCTTAAAGTCAAATGCATAATTTGGGGAATTCAACTTTTCCATCAACTTTCTTAGTGCCTAAAAGATACTAAAGAACACTATGAAATAAATATCAAACACTAATTTTTTTTTTCTTTTTTTTTTCTTGGAGTAAATAAACTTAGTCATGGGAATTTTTTCTCAGTGATAATGAGAACAGTTATTAATACTTATCAAGTCCTTGAGGTTTCACTACACATGATATCAAAATCTAAGAGGGAGCCTTGCAGCCATTTCTTGAGTTAAGTCCTATGACTAACTCTAGCAGACATTAGAGTGAAGAAACTGGGCACAGTGCTTCACTTCTGTATGCCTTGAGTTTACACAGCTTGTAAGTCCAAGAGCTATTGCTTAAGCCCAGGAAATCTGGCCCCACAGCTGGCCTGCTTAACTCTTCAGCACTATGCCTCCTTAACATTTTACACTATAAATACTTGTGTAATTTGGCCGGACCCATTATATCCATTAGTATTGCCTCTACAAACTGGGTCACTGTGCCAACATTTCTTACTCCTCTTTCTTTTGAGAAAAATAGGAAATATGTAAAATTAGAACAGCCTCCTGCTCTGCTTCTCAGTGAATGACTTTATTATCATGTCAGCCAAGATTGAAATCCTTGTTTTAAAAAAAGTTCCCACCACCCACATTACCTTCATTGTTAATATTTATAACATGTGGTGAAAGAGTTTAAAACTCGGTTTCATTGTTCCAACCAAAATTCAAATTCTTCCAAATTGACTAAGAGATTGGACTCATAAGATCTATTCCTTGGTTGTAGGCCTCTTGCCAGTGTGTCAGACAGAGTCTCAAAATCTGAATGTTATCAGAGCATCTTTTGGCTGGCTAGGAAGAGCTCCAAGTATCAAATGGACCCCTACAGTGCATCTCCAAAACATATAATTCTGTCACATCTGTACGTAAGAATTTAACCAGATGGTCATAGTAAAGAGAAGGGGCCAACGAAGAAGGGTCTGTTTATACTCCTCTATGAAAGTTACCAACTTCCAGCTGCATAAATCTGCTGGATCGCTGTAATCAGCCCCTGACGTTGTTAAAAGATATCAGAAGTGTCTTGGAGCCCACCCAACGCAGGGTCATCCTGGCTGTGGTTTTGCCCTTTCATCCCTATGTGGAAAACGTAGGTGGAAAGTGGGAGAAGCCATCAGAAATTCTGGTAATCATGGGACAGAATTGGGAAAAGCAAGTGAATAGTCTGCCTAAGGTGTTCAGGCAAGCTGACTTGTCATCAAAGCTTTCACTAGACTGCCATACCTGTGTGAATGTGACATGTACAATAACTACTATGTTCTGGACGATGCTGTCTTTGTTCTCAGACCAGTATAAACATGTGGAGGCCCAAGTCCTCAGAGTCACCCCTGCAATCGACTCTCCAGAAGAGGGGATGGAGCCAGTGATGTGGGGGACCTCTGGGGACTGTCATTCTCAGTATCTTGTAGGAATTTAAAAAGCCAAAGTACTAATTCTTTCTTTGTAGTGTGTAAGAGAGTGTTTTAAAAAGCACAACTGGCAGCTATCATGTAGAAGACTGGGAATTGATCCATTCTTATCTCCTTGTACTAAGGTCAAGTCTAAGTGGTTGAAGGACCTCCACATAAAACCAGAGACACTGAAACTTATAGAGGAGAAAGTGGGGAAAAGCCTCGAAGATATGGGCACTGGGGAAAAATTCCTGAACAAAACAGCAAAGGCTTGTGCTNCTACTCAGCTATTAAAAACAATAAATATATGAAATTCCTAGGCAAATGGATGGATCTGGAGGCCATCATCCTGAGTGAGGTAACCCAATCACAAAAGAACTCACATAACATGTACTCACTGATATGTGGATATTAGCCCAGAAACCTAGACTACCCAAGATACAATTTACTAAACACATGAAACTCAAGAAGAAGGAAGGTCAAAATGTGGACACGTCACCCATTCCTAGAATTAAGAACAAAGCACACATTGAAGGAGTTACAGAGATCATGTGTGAAGCTGAATCCAAAGGATGGACCCAATGACTACGGCTGCCAGGGATCCATCCCACAATCAGCCACCAATCATAGACACTATAGCATATGCCAGCAAGATGGTGCTGAAAGGGCCCGGATATAGTTGTCTCGTGGGAGACTATACCAATGCCTGGCAAACATGGAGGTGGAAGCTCACAGTCAGATATTAGATGGAACACAGGGTTCCCAAAGAAGGAGCTAGAGAAAGTACCCAAGGAGCTGAAGGGGGAAGAATAACATGAACTAACTAGTACCCCCTGAGCTCATTTCTCTAGCTGCATATATAGAAGAGGATGGCCTATTTGGCCATCATTGGGAAGAGAGGCCCCTTGGTCATGCAGACTTTATATGCCCCAGTACAGGGGAACGCCAGAGCCAAGATGTGGGAGCAGGTGGGTAGGGGAGCAGGGCCGGGAGGGGGGAGGGTATAGGGAACTTTCTGGATAACACTTGAAATGTAAATGAAGAAATTATCTAATAAATGTTGGGAAAAAAAAAGCAAAACCCAACTCTTTGTGGGGTTTCTTTTTTTTTTTGGAGGGGGGGTTCGAGACAGGGTTTCTCTGTGTAGTCCTGGCTGTCCTGGAACTCACGCTGTAGACCAGGCTGGCCTCGAACTCAGAAATCCGCCTGCCTCTGCCTCCCAAGTGCTGGGATTAAAGGCATGCGCCAGCACACCCAGCTTCTTTGTGTATTTTTAATCAACTCTTTACTCAGAATCTCGCTCCAATGCAGATCACTCTCCAATTATGATGGAAGATTTTTTTATACTTAATTGCTGTAGGGACTCATTCCCAGTCAAAGCAATAGTCGTGATGTCATGGAACCGATAAATGGATTGTTTTTAATAAATGAAGACTGGCAATAAAGTTGTCCATTCAACTCCAAATATTGGTTATAAATTAGAACTACTGATAACTTTCATGTTTAAAAACTTCTTCTCTTACTATTCAAAAATGTTTTAATTATGGTAATAAACGTTTTTGGAGATGAAAAAAGAAAAGAAAAGAAAAGAGGAAAGAAAAGAAAAGAAAAGAAAAGTTACCAACTTCAACATAATTCAGAAGAGCTCAAATCTATATCTTCAGAAACATTTAGCAATAAAGCTTTAACACTAGCATTTAACTTCATGAATATGAAACCCCAAATTTTGGTTTTGGTTAAAATGGTAAGAGTGACAGTGACTGTTCCTGCAATATTTCTATTTCTCAAAAAGAGAATCAAAACAAGTCAGTGTCTAGGAGGATTAATCAATGATCAATCACTGTGATACCATGAGAAATAATAATCAATTAGGAGGATGCTTTCTGCTCTTATTTCTCTATCCCAAAGGATAACATCAAAGAGGGTTCTGTTTCAGGCATAAAGAGCTTTTCATTTTCTCATTAATCTTTCAGTGTCTGGATGTGCAGGAAACATGGATGAACTGCTTCTGTTCAGTCTTCCAAAACCATATACAGTAGAAGCACTCTGCCCTGCCAAGCCAACATCCTTGGTAAATAATTCTATTGATAGCCATTTATGGAATATTTGCTCCTATTGTTTTTCCACTGGACTTCTCATTGTGTGTGTGTGTATATGTGTGTGTGTGTGTGTGTGTGTGTGTGTGTGTGTTTATACATCTCCTCACAAACACAGCAAATAGACCCCACATTCATGGTGAAGAAAGACACAGTGTCCTTTTAGGAAAAAGAGACAAAAAGGAAGTTGATGTAGATGCTACTCTTCAGAAATAATCTCAAGACACAAAAA
Source organism: Mus minutoides (assembly GCA_902729485.2). Taxonomy (NCBI): domain Eukaryota; kingdom Metazoa; phylum Chordata; class Mammalia; order Rodentia; family Muridae; genus Mus; species Mus minutoides. The sequence continues at coordinate 1,762,856 of LR749599.1, forward strand.
TAACAAAGACAAAACCAAGTCTACTGCCTACCTAATCAGTACATTACAGTTTAAAATCTGTTTTCTTCCATATTTCTAATCTTATTAAACATTTCCTATTTGTCTTCCATTTGTACTTTAGTTTGACAAAGTCTATTATAACCGTATGCTAAGAGCAGCACATCCAACCATACCCCATTATGTGATAAAATACCCAGGCTCATAGGTATTTCAAGATGAACAAATCTCATACAGAGTTCAAAGAAAAATCTAAATAATGTGGCTTAAGTTTGTAATCCAAGTGAGTATTAGTCTATAGGCATCCATATCCTTATGATAGTAATGACCCACTTTCTGCAGTCTCCATGGGAACTGACAGGGAGCCAAGCTGTAGGAACCATATGCAGCCATGAACTTTCCACGAACAGTATTTCTATGCTCAACATGCAGAATCCTGGATTATAGTGCTTCTGAATCCAGGTACCCAGGGAGAACATAAAAGCCAGTGGGCAGGCAGCAGGCCAGCAGTGTGCTTGCCAGCAGTGTGCCTGCTAGCAGAAAAGGAGAATTCAAGAGAAGCAAATCCCATCTCACAGATTTCTAGCCTGTGAGAAGGAGAGCCAGATTGAGTGGGGATACTGGGCTGTCAACAGAAGCATGCTTCCCAGGCACTAATGTGAACACTGTCTTTCATTGCCTCAGTTTCCCTTAATAGAAAATCATATCTGAGTCCTAAGCTATGGGGATGAGTAAGATAAGACCTGAGAGTTCTAAGGATCATGTCTGAGAGCTATATAAAGATAGAGGGTATCACAAATGCCTTTCCCAGGCTAAGAGGTGGGCTACAATAACTTGCTCCCACTCATTTGAGGGATAAAACACCAAAAGTAACTTTTTTTAGTGATACTGACACCCACCAACTCTGAATATTGGTTCACTTTGGATGCTGGCACTTTATGACAACACAGTATATACATCATCAACAACAACAAAATAATAAAATTCTCTCTGCTTCTCAGAACCTGGCCTTGCTGAGGAAACTGTTTCCTGGGACTGTCAGACAGCAGGCAGCAAAGTTTCTTCCTCGGCTGCCATGTGTTCTTTTCAGAGTAGCCTATGGTGACATGGCAACCCAGACATATGGTGTCATTATTCAGCCGACACAAATTTGACACTTAAGGGAATTTATTATATTTTGCTTTGCTCCTGGTGCCTTCGAGGCTCTGCCACTGTCTCTTCATAGAGCTTGTCACAGATGTTGATGTATTTTCCTTCTCCACAGCCAGGTTTTACTGCGGAAACTGATACAACTTCCCGATAGAATTTCTACATGAATTATTCACGCATTGCACGCTTTCTGCACACTGGGGCCTGAAGAAATCCACACGATTTCATCAATAGTCCTCTTAATCCTCGCTCACTGAGCAGTTTCTCCTGCTTTTAACAATTTCTTTTATTGACTTTGTAATCATAATGTCTTGTATAAAGTATTTCATAGTTCATAGCTTTGTTCAAGTATGTTTGCAATACTTCACATCAATGTACAGTAAAATTACTGAGACAGTGAGATGAGACTGATCCATTCCAACAGGAATAAAGCATATGGGCCAAATCCTCACCAGCTCAACTCTTGCTCACTTAGAAGAGGAGGAGGAAGAGGAGGAGGAGGAAGAGGAGGAGGAGGGGGGAGACAAGAGGAAGAAAGGGGAAAAAGGAAGAACATGAAGTCAATTCTACTTGCAATGATTTATAGAACAGTTCTTGAGACATCTCAGTGTTTGTTGTTTTAGACAGAATAGGTCTGTCTTAATGATAATACCATGTGTGGAGATGGGTTTTTAATTGAAAAGAATTTTCAACATGATGGAAAAGAGTTGGATGAACTCATCACTAGCCTCAGAGTAAAGATTAATGTAAGAAAAACACTTCAAGCTGCTTTAATACCTGGAGAGGCTGGAAGGAAAACTGGAATGACATTATGGGTTGTGTTATATGGGAATGAATAGCCGTAACAGGACACAGTAAGCCCACTGAAGTATTCAGCGCCATAATTAAAGTTTTTAAAGCACACTGCCCTGCTGACCTTTAAGATTTAAGACTTTGCCTTGGGGTCATTTCAATGACCTACTTTTGTTTTTCTTTCTTTCATCATTTTTTTTAAAAAACTCCCAACTGAAATGATTTTTTGACATCATTCAGATAAACCCAAGTGCCTGGAAAGTTCAGCTCTTCCCCTTCTCGGTCTTCTTTGTAATTTAATGAAATGCTCCAGGACACAACTTCAAATAAGAGAGCTCCTTTAGAATTCACTCTCCACTTACACAACACTGACATCCGACTTGTTCCTAGAACAGATGGCAAAAGAATTGTACAAAGCACAAAGAAAAATGAATTTCTAGCTAATGATTGTTATTATTTAATCAAATAGAGGCTGAGTGCAGTCTACCTCACTTATGAAGCTTTGAGGTCCATCCATGTATAACCTCTCCATTTGCTGTCGATGGTCCCAGACTCTTCGCAGTCTCTAAGTACATCTATCTTAAAGTTGTGTCTAACTACAAGTGCTTGCATGTCCAACTTTACACCCTGACTTCTTTGAAATATGTCTCCCCTTCAAATTGTATGGCATTTCCCTGTCCTGGTCCAAAATCCAGTGTGTTTAGTTAGATATCCATGAAATCTGGTCTACCTCACCTTCCAGTCTCAGAAATATCTATGCAAATCTCCTCCTGCTCTCACTCTACTTAAAAATCTCTAGTAGTTTTTATTACCCTATGAATAACCTTGTATTTAGGACCAGATGAGTTAGATACTTGAAGAATGATAGATTGACAGATAGATGGGTAGGAGCCTACTCTTATTCTGACATTTAAAAACGCCAGTTTATTGAATCTCCATAATAATTCTGTGGAACAGTAGCTCTCATTTCTCCCCTTCCTAGATAAAGCACAGAGAAGTTAAAACATCTGTTCATCCACGGTGAAGCTGTGATTTCAACCTACAACCCAGCTTTTGTTCAATTTTTGTTTTGTTTTGTGAAGCCACAACCTAGAATAAATAGCACCCATATATTTCATGCTTTTCAATATTTTAAATTTATATCTGATTTGGCTCAAACCTTCAGTCACATGCTGATTATCCCTAAATTAATTTTATTTTCTCACGTTTCAGGATAAGAATCCTACTTTACGCAGGTTGCTTTCCTATACCTTTAGCCCCATTGCTTGTGATGTTTTTCTTTCCTGGCCTCCTTTCCCATTTTCTTATCTTTGACATGCATATATCAAGATGCATAAATCATAACATTTAGCAATGTAACACATAAATCTCTTACAGACTATGACACTGCTCCTTGAGAAAAACTTGTTTCCAGCTCACAGCAATCCCCTCCTTCTTTTCCTTCTAACTATATGTGGAGGCACAAGGTAACACACTGTGCTTTCTTCCCCACAGCTCCTCAAACTCCTATTTTTTTTTCTGAAACTGTTTCCCACAGGTGGAACTTGAGGCTCTGTCAACTGTGCTTTCATGGTGACTGAGGTGGCCTGATGGTGATTGATTATCACACCTCACCTCACAAACTTGCCTCTCCTCATACCCATCGGATTATAAGTTCCACAAAGGCACACTCTGCAAAACCTTTCCTTGTATTATAGTGTGATAGACAACATGTGCTGGTTAGTTTTTTTCAGTTTGACCCAAACTCAAATCATCTGAGAAGAGGGAATCTCAATAGAAGTATTGTCTCCATAAGATTGGCCTATGGACATATCTATCAGGGTACTATCTTATTTAATGAATCATAAGGGAAAGGCCTACCCCTCCACGGGTGGTGCCACTCCTGGACAGTCTTGTGTTGTATGTGACATCAAGTTCCATGGAACAAGCCAATAAGTAGTGTTCCACTAGGTCTGCCTCAGCTCCTGTCTTAACTCCCTTTATAGATGAATGTAACCTCTCAGCCAAATCAACCCTTTCTTTTTCAAGGTACATTGAGCATAATGTTTTTCTACAGGGACAAAACAGCAGATACAAATGGCAGTGCCACCAGATCTTTTCTTTCATCTATCCATTCATTCATTCAAATACAGTATCTTGATGCTGCCTGGGCTGGGTTTGAACTTTTAGGCTCAAGACATCTTTCCGCCTCAGCCTCCTAAGTAATGCCAACTATGGATTCATACTGTTAACAGAAAAATTTAATACATCAACCTACAGCTAATTATCATATAGTTCTGCTTATTATTTACTGGCTTATTCTGCTAGGTTTATTTTCAATCAATATTGTAATTCAGCAAAGCAGATCTTGTTTCTCCTTTTCTTATATTTTGTTTTTCAGCAAACCGAGCACAATACAATACTATACCATCAATCCCCCATGAAATGTTTGCTGTGTGAATGGGTGAGTTATTAAAATTACCTCAGGAAATGAAGATCTGTGGCCTGAATTGCCAAGTGTTAAAAATGGCACCACTCAAAAATATATAGTCAACCACACATTAAAAAGTACTAAGAATAACTCAATATTTCTTGTATGGAATGGTTGCATTTTCTTCTAAGAATCCATATGTTAAAGTCTCCCTCTGCTTTTCCCATATGAGCACTTAAATCCAGGGCTCACAGTGTACCTGGCTTCAAACCAAGCACATTAGTTATTTTGGAACTGTAGAATTAATAGTCATTCTCCCACTTGCAGATCTACCTCAAATAAAATTATATTTCATTTGGATTAAGGGTTATAACTCATAAACTCAGCTTCAGAGAGCTCCACCGACGTAGCTTTGGAGCACACGTCCCACTGCTGGGCTTCCAGAGTTCAGACAATTACAATGAGCTTGTCTTGTGACACAGAGTGTAAAGATGGAAATAGCCTTTTCCTTACACTAAAGCCAGGATTGTGTGGCGGTAATATGACTCTGAGGCCAAAGGTTAAAGCCAAAAACAAATGCTGGAATTGATAACTCAAAGATGAAAGTACAACTTCAGATCAGAGGTAGAATATACAGTTATCAAATGTCTCTAATGCAGAAATGAACAATGGGCTGCTGGAAGTTAGTTTTATACAGAACTAAGTATGTCTTATTATTTCTACTAAGAAAGAGACCTATTGTTAACAAATATATTTTTAATTAAAAATGTGTAATATATATAGAGATATAGATATATATGGTGTGTGTGTTTGTTTGTGTGTGTGTGTGTGTGTGTGTGTGTGTTGGTGTGCAGGTACACATGTGCATGTGTGCTTGTATATGTGGAAGTTAAAGGCCAGAATCATGTGTTTTACTCTACCTCTGTTCATCTTGCCTTTTTGATATAGAATTTATCATTGGACCTGGAACTTACTGATTCCACTAGGCTGTTTAATCAGTGAGCTTGGGGTATCTGTCTATTTCTGCCTCCCCATACCTGAGTCACAGATACGTGTTGCCCTGCTTAGCTTTTAGGATGATGGCTGGGATCTGAAATTGTGCCCTTTAACCAACACTTTAACTAATTGAGCTAACTCCTTGACTGACTATGATCTTAAATTAGGAAAAGGATAAATAAGAAACCACTCTTCTGCTACATATATACTGTAGCATGAAATACTATTCAGCTCTACAGAAAAATGAAATCATTTTCAGGTATGTGGATGGAACTAAAAAAGAGGGTAAGCAAGCAAGTTCCAGGACAGCCAGGGCTATACAGAGAAACCCTGTCTTGAAAAACCAAAAAAAAAAAAAAAAAAAAAAGAGGGTGGTGAGTACAACAACCCAAATCCAGAAAGATGGATGCCTCACGGTCTCTCTCATTTGCAGTTCCTAGCTCCAAATCTTCAGAGATGAGTGTAGATTTTTTTCCTGAATCAGTGGATGTCCCTTTCTTACAGCCAGATACCTCTCTAGAAGACTGCAACTGATAAAACACAGAGTTGTGAAGCCCAGTCCAAACCAATGCATCTGCAACACAACTCTTGCAGATAAGGCTCAGGGATTGTTGTCAAAGACACGGTGGAAATGTAAGAGCCAGAAGTGAAAGTTGCTAGAAATATCAGAGAAGCTACACACATGAAGTCCCCCACCAATGTGGCCGCCCAAACATGACCGAAACATTAATAAGCATGCTAACCTGGAATAGTTGATGAGGCCTTAGCCCTAGACAGAACTGCAGGTAACTCAAGGAGTGCCAAGAGAGGGAGAAAGAGTCTAACCCTGCCCTCCAAAAGAGGAGCTATGGACTTAAAAGAGAGCAAAATGAGGTTACATGGGGAGTTTGGATGAAGGAAATAGATAATCATATTATAATTTCAAAAATTAAAAACATTATTTTTAAACAATTTAAAAAGAAAGCACATTTCAAGTACTATGGGATGCTCAGCCTAGCGATGTGACATTACAGTGAATTGGAAGGCCTGGAAACAAGGCTGGGGCACAGGAAGGAAAGAGAGAAGAAATATAGTTTTCAAGCACTTATTTATTTATTTGTTTGTTTATTTATTTATTTATTTGTTGTCTCATATATTATATCCTAACTGCAGTTTTCTTCTCTTTCTCTGTCCCCAATCCACTCCTCCTCCATTTCCCTTCAGGAAAGAGTGGATCTCCCAGATATCAATGAAACAGGACATAGCATGTTACAATAAGACTAGGTATCTCCCTTCATACTAAGGCTAGACAAGATGGCCCGGTGGGAGAAAAGGGTCTCAAAAGCAGACAACAGAGTCAGAGACAACCCTGCTCTCACAGTTAGGAGTCCCACACGAAGATCAGCCTACACAACCATAACATACATGCAGAGGACCTATGTCAGACAGGCACCCCACGGTCTCTGTGAGCCCAGGTTAACATACATGCAGAGGACCTATGTCAGACAGGCTCCCCACAGTCTCTGTAAGCCCAGGTTAGTTGATTCTGTGGGTGTTTCTGTCCTTGATCCCTCTGTAGACTTCAATTCCCACCCCCTCTACAGGATTCCTCAAGCTCCAAGTAGTGTTGGGTTGTGGCTCTCTGCATCTGTTTCCATTGTGATATTCTCTCTCTCTCTCTCTCTCTCTCTCTCTCTCTCTCTCTCTCTCTCTCTCTCTCTCTGACATATTTGGTTTTATCTTAGGTCTCTGGGCTAGTGTCTCTGGCTCCTGACCCTCTGGGTAGTGTCAGGGGTGAGCTTCTGCTCATGACATGGGTCTCAAGCTGGAACAGTCATTAGTTAGCCACTCGCACAATTTCTGTGCCACCTTTACCCCAGCAGGACAAGTTATAGGTCAAAGATATTGTGGCAGGTTGAGCATTCCAACCCCTCCACTGGACATCTTGCCTGGTTACAGGAGATGGTTAGCTCTGTACCCCCTACCCCCACTACTAGGAGTCTTAGCTAAGGTCACCTTCGTAGTTTCCTGGGAGTTTACACTGCACAAGGTTTCCACCTCACCTGAAAAATGCCCTCCATTTCAATTGTCTCTCCCTGTCCTCTCTCCCTCCATCCTCCCCAGACCTGATCCATGTGCTCCTATTCCAACCCACCCCCATTCTACCTGTGATATCTCTTCTATTTTTCCTTGCTGGGGAAATTTATACAGTTTTATTTCTTAAGCTAGGTATAGCAAGGAAAGATAAATGGTAACAGGTCCCTTATGTAGCAGCTGTAGAATAATCAAATAAATCATGACTGGCTTGTCCATCAAGGAACAGATAAGACTGGCTTGTCTCTTCTTATTCCTCCCATCACAGCACATTTGAGGCTCTCAGGCATCTTGTCAGAGTAGAAGAGGCCATGGAGACAAGACCATGCCCTGGGCTAGTACCCCAGACAGGTTAAAGGCCAGCATTTGATACTGATGATTCCCACTTTAGAACTTCTCTTGAGTTGTATTAGAATCCAAGCTGGTGGCTTTTAAGTGACTCTACACTACAGCAAAGCTTGTTTGGCAATTTAAACACATTTCCATAGTCAAATGATTACATTTTTATAGGAATGACTGTCATCAAAAACAAACAGAACAATAAACAAAAAAGAACCTGCAGGAACCAGCCATTTGTATACTGACCATGGACAGTTACAGGACCTAGAGAAGGCTCCTGCCCTCCAAAAGCCCCCAGACCCATATAACAGAGAACTCAAATAAACAAATCTGTTCTAAAATGAGAGGTAGGTGTATTTAATTCAGTTTATAAGACACAAAGTGAAATTTATCTTCCTAAAGTGTTAAGTCTAGATACACTTATGAGAACAGTTGTCACTGGCCTGGGCAATGCAGGGAGACAGGATGACAAATTCACTTACTGGATTTGGTTACTCTGGAGGTCAAATGGAATGGAGGTGGAGATGTGGCTTCAGGCACACACTTTTGGAGGGAAGGGGGCCTCTGATTAGTTAGTTGTAAGTATGCAATGCAAAGCAAAGACAGCCCAATGTACTTCCTGGGCTACTGTGCCCTGTATTGAGATACTGTAGACGACAGTAAAAGGAGAAAGCCATGCCCTTCATCTTCCTACTCTGTAGTATTATCATGTGGTAAACATCACACATGTGCTGTCCACATCACAAGACAGGCCAGAGTTTGGTTATACACTGGGATCTCTAGGTTTTTCAAAAACAAGCACAAATGGCCCTCTGAACAATTGCTTTAAGCTTTCTCCACTTGTCTGTATATGGACAAAAACAACATCGAGAACAATGTAATCAGCCCAAGAGACAAAACTACATCTCTCGGTATTTGTTGGAAATCCCATTTAATCTTGCTTTATAACCAAATAGGTACCATAGTCTTTCACAGAAAACCTGTTTTTACAGCTTTTACAGACATTTAGGGATGAGGAGAAGTCAAGGAAATCAACCATGACTTGAAGGTGTGCCCAACCAGGGAGCCAAATTTTCAATTCAGTCTCAAGGCTGCTCCTCACAGGATTCTATTTTCAAGATCTGAACAAACACTTCAGGCCTTTCTTCCACTTGGTCAGGCCATGTCACTAAAGAGTAAATCTCAGATCTGAAGGCTTTTACTCTGACCTGTGGAGACAATGGTTATTCCAAAGCATTGTCCTCTGTCTACCTCTTGTCTGTTGTGATAGTAATGACGTTGCTGCTGATGGTGGTGGTGGTGGTGATGATGATGATTTTTTCTTTTGGTTTGGTTTTTCAAGACAGGTTTTCTCTGTATAGCCCTGGCTGTCCTGGAACTCACTTTGTAGACCAGGCTGGCCCTGAACTCAGAAATCCACCTGCCTCTGCCTCCCGAGTGCTGTGATTAAAGGTGTGCACCACCACCGCCTGGCGATGATGATGATTTTTATTAGCTTCATTTTTTGACATCTAGTAGACAACTAGTGATACCTGTTGGGTTGTTACAGAGTAGACAATTAGGAGGAAAGGACAATGTTCTTCAGCTTTAAATGTGGGTAGATTCTGACTTGGAAAGCAATCTTAGCATAAATGAGGAAGATAAACAGAGCAGACATGCAGACATACATGTGCAGAAGGGCACATGTATCTGGAATACTGTCAGCTGAAGGAGGGACTTCCCTCAGAAGAGTTGAGAACTATAACCCAAGCCTGAACCACTTCCCTTTTAGACCAAGGCTCAGGTTGCCCTTTGGGAATAATTCACCAAAACTACTTGCATTTCCATTTAAGGGCATACTTTATCTCACTAAATGCCTTCCTTAACACCAAACACAACCCTCAGGATTATTTTCATAAGCATAAGATCATTATAATACAGAACATCCACTTTTCCAGAAAGTGGATGAAACAATGTGGGTGAGACACAAAATGCACCATGCAGGCTCCTGTAGAGATGTTAGGGAATGAGGACTTGCTGAATGACGTAAGCCACTGGGGGTATGCCTTTGCTGGGCCCCTGATATAAGCTTTTCCACCATACCTACTCCACCAGGAGACTCCTGAAACCAGGAGTCTAAGTAACACTTGAGCCTTAAAGTTGTTTGGGTCACCGTGATCATACATAGCTAAGAGAGACAGACATGCGTTTCTATGCACGAGTGTAAGTCACACATCACCACTCCGTCCTTAGCCTCAGATCTTGCCACACTCACATCAGGATGTCTGCCGTGTGATGCCAATGCTCTCCTCATCCAACATTGCATGGCTCCTTTTTTCTTCTCCTGCTATTGGGATGAGTGAAGCCTCCTGACATGTTTGATGGTATCAGCCCCCAAGTCCATGCTAGCCTCATAAGTCAGCCAGTCACCAAGGCAGACTGTGGAGGTCTGGATGAGAATAGCCCCCAGAGAGCCATCTATTTGTGTGCTTCATTCTGGGTGGTGAACTGTTTGTACAGATTAGGTGTGTCCTTGTTTGAGTGTGTTGCTGGAGGTGTGCTTTGAGGTTCCAAAAGCTTATGCCAGGACCAGTCTCATGTTCTCACTCTGCCCTCTGCTGAGGGTATGGAGACAAATCTCTTGGCCACTCCTCCAGCACCATGCCTGCCTGTGTCTGTGCTGTTGTGCTCTTTGCTATTGTGATAATGGACTCAGTCTTTGAGACTGTAAGCTCCAATTAAACACATGCCTTTATAAGATGTTTCTTCATAGCAGTAGAACACTAAGATGCACGCATTATGTCAAGCCTACGTCTTGCCAAAGCAATAGTGGTCATATATATCCATATGTCACTACTACACCACAAAACACAAAGTCTCCTCTACTGACTTTCCTGAGAGGCCTTGGTTAGAGTTGGCATGCAATTGATGTTTCCTGAAGCTGTTCACACCACGCACCTTGTTCCATTGTATACAAGGGCCCAGCTCTCTGTTAACCCTTTCTACCAGTTAGGTATGGTCCATAGCATCTTAGATATTTTCAAAAAAAAAAAACCTCTGATAGGGTTTGAATGTAAAATATCCCCATAAGTCCATGTGTAAGAGTGCTTGGTTTCTTGCTGGACAGTGTCTGGGTTTTTTACAGGAACCTTACAAACTAGAGCTTCAGTTATAGGGCATTACACTGTTATAATCTGACCCTGGTTCTAACACTAATCTATCTGCTTTCTTACCTGCCCTGATATGAGAAAATCAGCACATAGTCCTGATACAACAGATGCAAGCCACTCCCACAAAAGTACCTTTCCAACCCTGAAGTACCCTCAAAGCATGAGCTGAAGAACTTCTTCCCTAATGTTCTTATTGTTTGATTACATTGATTAAAAAAAAAATCAATACAGAAACTGATGTCAAGCATGGATTCTTGTCCTCAAGACAAACCATATTGCCTTTATACAAAATCAGAGACTCATCCTGAATGGCAGTACTCTCTTTCAGAGAGACTCTATCTGTCCTGTTTGAGATGTTAAGTACCATTTTAAGCAAGTTCATGCTCCGTTCCTTACCAAGATGCATCATTCTTTAATTCTTCCTTACTGTAAATCTGGATAAGTTCAACCAACAATAACTTTGCCTTAAAAACATTGTCTGAAACTTTCCTCTCCCAAACAAATGAGAGCATCACTTTTGACTTCAGCTTCCTTTAAATCAGGCAGCCAGACACTTTGCCAGAATATAGCCTGACTGTCCTCCATCCACTCTGATGAAGTCTTTGTTCACTTCTGCACCTGTACAAGCCCAAATGTTACTGCTCACATTTCTATCTGTACTATGACCTTCTGCTCTAGAAATTCTCTAACCTGCATTTCCGAAATCTCATTATCTCCCTGCCAACCAGTTCAAAAGGCCTTAGAACCATTGGTCAGGCTGTTCATGGCACCAGAAACAACCTAATGCATCTAACAATAAATAACCCATAACTTTCTGGAATGAATCAAGACATGCTGAAGTGTTTGCTGAATGTAGAGTGGGTATAGAATAGGTAGGAGAAAATATTTGCAAGTACTAGTTATGACCATGTGATCAGGTATATAAATTATACAAACAAGGGTTTTGTAAAGAATATGCTTGCACACATACATAAAATAAGCATATATTCATTACTTTCCTATTCCTTTACCATATACTATAATATGAAATGAATTATTATCAGTAAGAAAACTTAAGTTTTGTTAAATTTGCATTATTATACTTATATTACATGACCTCAAGAAAAAGAACAAGCGCCGAGCATGGTGGCACATGCCTTTAATCCCAGTACTCAGGAAGCAGAGGCAGGCGGATTTCTGAGTTCGAGGCCAGCCTGGTCTACAAAGTGAGTTCCAGGACAGCCAAGGCTACACAGAGAAACCCTGTCTCAAAAAACCAAGAAAGAAAGAAAGAAAGAAAGAAAGAAAGAAAGAAAGAAAGAAAGAAAGAAAGAAAGAAAGAAAGAAAGAAAGAAAGAGAACAAGCAGGAACTTCACTACCTACTTGGGGGAGAGCACTGGTGTGTTTTTATTCATATTTTGACTTCTTTATTGTTATTATTTAAAAGTCAATCATGAGGTAGAATATGTGGTTGGGTATCAAATTAGCAAAGAGAGGGCTTATGAAGTTAGTCTCAGTTGTAAAGTTTATTGACTATCAAATTTACTGTAGGGGAAGGGGTGACCTCTAGGAGACAAACCTTGGATATGTATATGATAGTATTTTCAGAGAAAATTTAAAGGGGGAAAAAGTACCTTCAGTGTAAGTGGTGCCTCCCAACAAGCATTGTGTATACAAAGAAATCTTGGGGGCGGGAGGGGAGGATGCATGTCATAGGCCTGCTCTCAGGTAGTCCTCTTGCTACTCTAGAGGTCTTCTACTGACATTAGACATTACCACCTTGGCCTTCTAATGTGAACTCATTGCCTGTGACTCAACAGGGAGTCATCAGGCTCTTAGCAAAAGATTTGATTGTGAAGTGTCCGTCCTGGTTTTTTTGACTTAGCAGAATCCAGCATGTAGGCATCCACTGTTGAAAAACCCAATCTCTGAAATGAAACTCAAACCAATAATAAATCTCTTTTTTCTCTCTGACTCTCTATCTCTTGTCTTTCTGTCTCTCCATCTGTTTCTTTTTTATTTATTTTATTGATTTACATCCCAAAATGTAAATAAATAGTCCTGGTACCTCCTCACAGACTTCTTCCCCCATCCCCTATCCCTTAACCCCTTCCTTCTGAGAGGATGCCCACCCCCACCCCCAGGAATCCTCCCACCCTGGAGCATCAAGGCTCTACAAGATTGGGCCCATCCTCTTCCACTGAGGCAGGCAAGGCAGTCCTCTGCTACATATGTGTCAGGGACCTCAAACCAGCCTATGTATGCTCTTTGGTTGGTGGATCAGTCTCTAGGAGCTCCCATGAGTCCAGGTTAGTTGACACTGTTGGTGTTCCTACAGGGTTGCCATCTCCTTCAGCTCCTTCAATTCTCCCCCTAACCTCCATCCATTAATGCTTGGCTGTGAGGATCTGCATCTGTCTCAATCATCTTAGAGAACTCTAACACAAGCTCTCTCATTGGTTTGGGATGGTTCCACTGGGGTCTATAGCTCAGCTTCTAAGAAAAAGAAGAAGCCTACTATCCTAGTTTTATTCCTGTTGCTGTGATAAAATAGCCTGACAAAAAGCAACTTGAGGGAGAAAAGGTTTATCTTTCTTACAATTCAAAGTCCCAAAAATTTGTCATGCATGCTCCATACACATAGGTCTTTTAATCTGTCCTATGTGTGCTGAGGCTGACACAAAGCATATTAAATTTACTCAAAAGAGCTCCTTCTCTTTAAAGTGATTTCTAAACTGACCTTGGCCAGATTGTCCTGCGTTTGTTGAGACCATTCAGTTGGTGGCAGCTCTTTGTTTGGGAGAAGAAGCACAAAATAACCTCTGTAATGAGAACAATTCTGAGAAGCTGTTGTAGGTGCTGGGAGAGACTAGTGACAACTGGAGAAGTGACAACTGGGAGTGACAACTGGAGAAGTCACTGGAGTGCCATGAAATACAAAGTACCTGAGAAAGCAAGGTGTGAGTCACTCCTAGAAACCAACTAAAGTTATTAAAAGAGCTCTTTTACTCTCTTCAAGGTATTCTATCTTGATTCATGGTTGTAGCTCAATATAGTATAACTGTTTATGCTTTAAAAGGCTAAATTTGAAGAAAACAGTTTAATAAGATGTTCTATTAGCATGCACTCCCACTACTGCAAGGGTCTGACATCATTGCTTCTTATGTTTTCCTATGAATAAAATCTTCATGACACGAATTATTCTTGACATTAATAGTTAAAATAAGTTGGCATGGATTTCAGTAACTTTTCTTCACAATTGTATTATTCTTGCAAATTAGTGTACCCTGTACGTTTTATCAACATGAAAGAAAGCTGTGCTTGTAGGGGACCAATTTAAAAAATTCTGCAGGCTGAAAGTTTGTAGATTGAATATATTTATAGGATATAGAATATCAATCAAACTTCTTAGTTTGGGAAAGGATAACAGAAATAAAAATGAGTTAGACACTAGAGGGGAGAAGGAGGAACAAATAGAATTTTTAAGAAACAAATGCTCTTCTATTTCTAAATACTATGTTAAAGTAATTTATGAAGAAAGTGTGAGTTTTTCATTTCTGTCTCTCCATGTGAACTCACACTATATACTCTGAAATTTGAGCATATCTGAAAAGCTTGTGATGTACATGTGTGGGAGGTGTTTGAAAGAAGTCCAGGAAGCCTCCTGAGAAGGAGTGACTCATTCTGAGGAATAGAAAGGAAGGAGAACAAAGGCCTGGCTGGAGGAGGCAGAGCTGCTCTCTGTGTGCATTGTCCATTTTTGTTTTCTGAAAACCTGTTTCAGTTACTCCCCATTGCTCTGACAAAGTACTTGAGAAAAACAGCTTCAAAGAGGAAATATTTATTGTGGCTCATGTTTTCTGTTCCTGGTTGGCTGCCTTCATTGCTATGGGCCTGTAGTAAAGTAGAATGTCTTGACGGGGAAAGTGTGGGAGAGTCAGATGGCTCACAGGGGACAAGGTTATCTCGTCATGGACTCATCTCTGGACCTGCTTCTTCCTTCTAGTCTCCTCCAGCTATAGCGTACACTATTCACAAATCAACAGTTCAGCTATGTTTTTGTTCTGGTGATCCATGCCAAGGTCTCATGCTTGCTATATATGCACTATAGTTCTGTGCTATCCCAACCACAGTCCATCAAATTATGAACCCATATAAAAAGGTCAGAACCAACATAAACCAATCCCTTCCTGAAAACCTTTGAACATTGCTAGATTGAGGGCCAAACTATTTCTGTCCAAAACTTTGCAAAATGTTTCAGTCCAAATACTAGTAGGACCTCTGATGGCTAGTTTTAATTGTCAACTTGACCCAAAATAGAATCACCTGGGAAGAGTCAGGGCACATCTGCAGTGAGTTGCCTTAATTGTGTTAGTAGAGGTAGAAAAATACCCTTTGTGAGTGGCAGCATTTCCTGAGTTGGGTCCTGGCCTATGTAAGTGCACTGAAGCAGCTGAGCATAACTAGGTGTGTGTTCATTCATTTTCTCTCTGCTCTTGAATGTGTATGTGATGAACTACATCAAGTTTTTCTCTACTTCCCCATGATAATGGGCTGGAAGGACCTCCTAGAGGTCATGACAAGTACCCTCCCATATGCTTTACCCAAGTTCCAAGGAATAACCCCTGTATGTATAACATAAGCACATTCTACCATAGCTCCAACAATCTTTTCCACTCATTCCCAATGAGTTTTTCCATGAATTCATGAATTTTTCAGTTTTTCTTCTTATACATGCTAATATTCATGGAATCTGATAAAGTTTTGTTTAACCTCAAGTCATTTTAAAGTAATTATATCTTCTTAGTCTTCAAGAGTCCATTTTGCTGTCAAAAGATAACAGCAAATGTCAAAATCAAACATGTCATGTATAAACATCAGTAAATATTAAAGGAAAATGAGAAATCAGAGGGACTTTTCACATCTCATCATGAGATACTTCCTTTTGAGACACCAGGACCGACAAGCAAGGGAACATGAGTACACAAGAAGGATTTTGAATGTGAAGTCAGCAAAGAGTGGCAACGAGGTTATAACCAGAACTGCAGGAGCTATGTTTGCCTGCTTTGTGGAAGGACCTCCTAGAGGTCATGACAAGTACCCTCCCATATGCTTTACCCAAGTTCCAAGGAAACTCTTTTCTATCTACATTTATGTCCCTTAATGGTACTGGCTAGTGTCTGTGTGGTGCCAATGACACCATTTGAATCACGGCTTAATCATGGATCTGTTGGATTCATGATACAAAGGATTATTTGAATTAACAAAATGCCCAACACGCCATGCCTCAATTCTGTGAACTATTCTTTCTGTATGCTTGGCTCCTGCTGCCCACTGCTCCTAAGACCATAGCACCAATACCAGACAGTCATCCATCAGCGTCTTGTTTTCTTATGCACAGAACAGGTAGTGACATGACATGAACCTTGCTCTCTGCTTGCTACATTACATATAGGTAGCCTTGTATTGCTCATATGCCACATAGGGATCTTCGAGTACACCTATGGGAAGGATTCTGACCAGCACTAAGTCACCTCTGATAAGGCATACATTTAAAGTCAAGATCCCATCTAAACCAACGGTTCTCAAACTGTGAGGTACAACCCTTTCCGGGATGGAACAATCCTTTCATAGGGGTTGCATATCAGTTATCTTACATATCAGATATGCTAATTCATAACATAGATAAATTACAGTTATAAAATAGCAATAATAATAATTTCATTGTTGGGGGTCATCATAACATGAGGAACTGTGTTAAAATGCTTTAGTATTGGGAAGGCTGAGAACCACTAATCTAAATGAAAACACAACCTGCCTGTTATTACTTCTTCCCTAAGAGGTGAAAATTCAAACTTATTCTCTAAAAAGTTCTCTAAACACAGGCTAACACTTGGTCTCCCTTTTCTTCATTTCCTCAAGGCAAAATAATAATAAATAGGACTGGGTGAAATCCTGGACAGTTTAGTCTCTTGGCTATCAGCTTATTCAAAGGCATTCCTTTCCAGAAAAGCAAGTTTGGGGGGGGTTGGTTTTGGGGTTTTTCTGTTTGTTTGTTTTTGGACAGGAATGACTCCAGAATCCTTTTCTCTGTGAAGATTACAACATTATATTGTCCCTGAGTATGGTTTTGGACCACCATGTAGACAGGCCATTTAAAGAGGGTTTTTTTCTTTCTTTTTTGCATATCCGGTGACTGAAAAGTTAAACTTCATAGTATTGAAAATAAAGCTATTTGTAATTGACATGTATCAAGATATTTTTCTGTGTTTATACCATTTGACCAAGTTATCTCACTTTGGAGAACCTCTCCTAGTAAAAGAAGCTGAAATAACAGAAAAGGCATTAAGCACAGACCCAACCATGCAATTGTGCCCAAATTCCAGAATGGCTAATAAAATAGCCACTTAAAGGAGTAGTTTAGCACCCTTGAAATATAGTCATGAAAATTTTAGATCATGAAATGTTTTCCTCATGTTGAATAGAAAGTGAAAAGAAGAATTATGGGTACTAGGCATTTTTAAATAAAAATAAGAAACTTTTGAGAGCAAGGAAAAGAAAACAGGATAACTCACAAAGAAAAGACTTTGGAGACTGCCTTTAAAAGAGTTGTAGGGATCTTGGGTCCCAGGTCACTCAGAGACCAGTCTGTGCAGGTCAGCTCTCAGACTGCAAATGGTGACTGAACAGACAACAGAAGCAACACAGCTTCTGAGACTGGCCCAGTTTCAGGCTCTGGATATCGGGCACCTTCCCCACTTGAAGAGAGGCATCTTCCCAGGAGGACCTGCCTGCCTGAGCTCGTGAGGGAGCCAACTTGGGTCCCAGGTTGCTCAGAAACCAGTCTGCACAGGTCAGCTCACGGACTACAAAGGGTGAGTGAGCAGACTGCTAAGCAACACACCTTCTGGAACAGACCCAGTTTCAGGCTCTAGACATCTGGGCACCCTCCCTGCCTGAAGAAAGGTGTCTGCCCAGGAGGCCTTTACCTGCTAGAACTTGTGAGGGAGCCATCTTGGGTCCCAGGTCCCACAGAGACCAATCTGCACAGGTGAGAGTGTGGACTGCAGAAGCGACACAGTTTCTGGGACAGGCAGAAGCAACACAACTTCTGGGATAGAACCAGTTTCAGGCTCCAGACATCCAGGCACCTTCCTGGCTTGAGGAGAGGTGTCTTCCCAGGAGGGCTTTCCCTGCTGGAGCTCCTTCCTGAAGGAGCCAACTTGGGTCTTTAGTCCCTCAGAGACCAGTCTGTGCAGGTGAGTGTGCAGGCAGCAGAGGCAACACAACTTCTGGGACAGGCCCTATACAGTGACTTCATCTTTAGCCAAGAGGCAGGTCTGAACATCAGACCTCAGTGCACCTTCCCTGCAAGAGGAGAGCTTGCCTGTAGAGACTATTCCAACCACTGAGACTCAGGAGAGAGCTGGACTCCCAGGACTGCTGACAGAGGCTAATATAATCACAGGAAGAACAAGCTCCAGAGACAACTATAACAACCAACTCCAGAGATAACCAGATGGCAAAAGGCAAACATAAGAATCTTAATAACAGAAACCAAGACCACTCACCTTCATCAGAACCCAGCACTCCCACCTCAGCCAGTCCTGGATACCCCAACACACCCGAAAAAGCAAGAATCATATTTAAAATCATAACTCATGGTGCTGGTAGAGGACATTAAGAAGGACATGAATAACTCACTTAAAGAAATACAGGAGAATACTGCTAAAGAGGTAAAAGTCCTTAAAGAGGAAACACAAAAATCCCTTAAAGAACTACAGGAAAACACAACCAAACAGGTAATGGAATTGAACAAAACCATCCAGGACCTAAAAAGGGAAGTAGAAACAATAAAGAAAACCCAAAGTGAGACAACTTTGGAGATAGAAATCCTAGGAAAGAAATCAGGAACCATAGATGTGAGCATCAGCAACAGAGTACAAGAGATGGAAGAGAGAATCTCATATGCAAAAGATTCCATAAAGAACATGGGCACAACAATCAAAGACAATGCAAAATGCAAAGAGACCCTAACTCAAAACATCCAGGAAATCCAGAACAAAATGAGAAGACCAAACCTACAGATAATAGGAGTAGATGAAAAAGAAGATTTTCAACTTAAAGGGCCAGCAAATATCTTCAACAAAATAATAGAAGAAAACTTCCGAAACCTAAAGAAAGAGATGCCCATGAACATACAAGAAGCCTACAGAACTCCAATTAGACTGGACCAGAAAAGAAATTCCTCCTGACACATAATAATCAGAACAACAAATGCACTAAATAAAGATAGAATATTAAAAGCAGTAAGGGAAAAAAGGTCAAGTAACATATAAAGGCAGGCCTATAAGAATTACACCAGACTTCACACCAGAGACTATGAAAGCCAGAAGATCCTGGACAGATGTTATACAGACCCTTAGAGAACACAAATGCCAGCCCAGGCTACTATACCCAGCAAAACTCTCAATTACCATAGATGGAGAAATCAAAGTATTCCATGATAAAATCAAATTCATACAATATCTTTCCACGAATCGTGCCCTTCAAAAGATAATAAAGGGAAACCACCAACACAAGGATGGAAACTACACCCTAGAAAAAACTAAAAAGTAATCCTTCAACAAACCTAAAAGAAGACAGCCCCAAGAACAGAATTCCAACTTTAACAACAAAAATAACAGGAAGCAACAACTACTTTTCTTTAATTTCTCTAAACATCAATGGACTCAATTCCCCCAATAAAAAAGACATAGACTAATAGACAGGCTACACAAACAGGACCCAACGTTTTGTTGCTTACAGGAAACCCACCTCAGAGAAAAAGACAGACACTACCTTAGGGTGAAAAGCTGGAAAACAATTTTCCAAGCAAATGGTCCGAAGAAACAAGCTGGAGTAGCCATTCTAATATTGGGTAAAATTGACTTTCAACCCAAAGTTATCAAAAAAGACAAGGAGGAACACTTCATACTCATCAAAGGTAAAATCAACCAAGATAAACTCTCAATTCTGAATATATATGCTCCAAATACAAGGGCAGCCACATTCACTAAAGAAACTATAGTAAAGCTCACAGCACACATTGCACCTCACACAATAATAGTGGGAGACTTCAACACCCACTCTCACAAATGGACAGATCCTGGAAACAGAAACTAAACAGAGATACATGGACACTAACAGAAGTCATGAAACAAATGGATTTAATAGATATCTACAGACATTTTATCCTACAACAAAAGAATATACCTTCTTCTCAGTGCCACATGGTACCTCTTCCAAAATTGACCATATAATTGGTCACAAAACAGGCCCCCACAGATACAAAAATATTGAAATTTTCCCATGTGTCCTATCTGACCACCATAGACTAAGGCTGATCTTCAATAACAACATAAATAATAGAAAGCCAACATTCACGTGGAAACTGAACAACACTATACTCAATGATTCCTTGGTCAAGGAAGAAATAAAGAAAGAAATTAAAGAGTTTCTATAGTTTAATGAAAATGAAGCCATAACATACCCGAACTTATGGGACACAATGAAGGCAGTCCTAAGAGGGAAACTCATAGCCGTGAGTGCCTCCTGAAAAAAACTAGAGAGAGCATACACTAGCAGTTTGACAGCACACCTAGAAGCTCTAGAACTAAAGGAAGCAAATTCACCCAAAAGGAGTAGAAGGCAGGAAATAATCAAACTCAGGGCAGA
This sequence comes from Mus minutoides, assembly GCA_902729485.2. Taxonomy (NCBI): domain Eukaryota; kingdom Metazoa; phylum Chordata; class Mammalia; order Rodentia; family Muridae; genus Mus; species Mus minutoides. The sequence continues at coordinate 1,783,458 of LR749599.1, forward strand.
AATCAACCAAGTAGAAACAAAAAGAACTATTAAAAGAATCAACCAAACCAGGAGCTGGTTCTTTGAGAAAATCAACAAGATAGATAAACCCTTAGCCAGACTACCTAGAAGGCACAGGAATAGTATCTTAATTAACAAAATCAGAAATGAAAGAGGAAACATAACAACGAAACCTGAAGAAATCCAAAACAACATCCGATCCTACTACAAAAGGCTATACTCAACAAAACTAGAAAACCTGGATGAAATGGACAACTTCCTAGACAGATACCAGGTACCAAAGTTAAGCCAGGATCAGATTAACGATCTAAACAGTCCCATTTCCCCTAAAGAAACAGAAGCAGTCATCAATAGTCTCCCAACCAAAAAAAGCCCAGGACCAGACCAGATGGGCTTAATGCAGAGTTCTATCGGGCCTTCAAAGAAGACCTAATTCCAACTCTCCTCAAACTATTCCACAAATTAGAAACAGATGGTACTCTACCCAATTCATTCTATGAAGCCACAATTACTCTGATACCTAAACCACAAAAAGATCCAAAAAAGAAAGAGAACTTCAGACCAATTTCCCTCATGAATATCAATGCAAAAATATTCAATAAAATCCTTGCATACCGACTCCAAGAACACATCAAAATGATCATCCATCATGACCAAGTAGGCTTCATCCCAAGAATGCAGGGATGGTTTAATATATAAAAATCCATCAACGTAATCCACTATATAAACAAACTCAAAGACAAAAACCACATGATCATCTCGTTAGATGCTGAGAAAGCATTCGACAAAATCTAACACCCTTTCATGATAAAAGTCTTGGAAAGATCAGGAATTCAAGGCCCATACCTAAACATAATAAAAGCAATCTACAGCAAACCAGTAACCAACATCAAAGTAAATGGAGAGAAGCTGGAAGCAATCCCACTAAAGTCAGGGACTAGACAAGGCTGCCCACTTTCTCCCTACCTATTCAATATAGTACTTGAAGTCCTAGCCAGAGCAATTCAACAACAAAAAGAAATCAAGGCGATACAAATTGGAAAGGAAGAAGTCAAAATATCACTGTTTGCAAATGATATGATAGTATATATGAGTGATCCCAAAAATTCAACCAGAGAACTCCTAAACCTGATAAACAGCTTCAGTACAGTAGCTGGATATAAAATTAACTCAAACAAATCAATGGCCTTTCTCTACACAAAGGATAAACAGGCTGAGAAAGAAATTAGGGAAACAACACAGTTCACAATTGTCACAAATAATATAAAATACCTTGGTGTGACTCTAACTAAGGAAGTGAAAGATCTGTATGACAAGAACTTCAAGTCCCTGAAGAAAGAAATAGAAGATCTCAGAAAATAGAAACATCTCCCATGCTCATGGATTGGCAGGATTAATATAGTCAAAATGGCTATCTTGCTGAAAGCAATCTACAGATTCAATGCAGTCCCCATCAAAATTTCAACTCAATTCTTCACTGATTTAGAAAGGGCAATTTGCAAATTCATCTGGAATAATAAAAAACCCAGGATAGAAAAACTATTCTTAACAATAAAAGAACCTCTGAGGGAATCACCATTCCTGAAATTAAGCTTTATTAGAGTAGGTTGGTTGGGGAGCAGTGCAGGGGGAGGGTATAGGGGACTTTTGGGATAGCATTTGAAATGTAAATGAAGAAACTAATAAAAAAAAAGAATAAAGAATAAAAGAAAGAAAGTAATACAGGAGAACATAGGTAAACAAGTAGAAGCCCTTAAAGAGGAAACACAAAAAGCCCTTAAAGAATTACAAGAAAACATAACCAAACAGGTAAAGGAATTGAACAAAGCCATCTGGGTTCAAAAAATTGAAATAGAATCAATAAAAAAATCACAAAGCAATACAACCCTGGAGATAGAAAACCTAGGAAAGAGATCAGGAGTCATAGATGCAAGCATCTCCAACAGAATACAAGAGATAGAAGAGAGATGAATACATAGACACAACAATCAAAGAAAATTCAAAGGGCAAAAGTTCCTAACCCAAAACATCCAAGAAATCCAGGACACAATGATAAGACCAAACATATGGATAATAGGTATAGAAGAGATTGAAGATTCCCAATTTAAAAGGCCAGTAAATATCTTCAACAAAATTTTGGAAGAAAACTTCCCTAACGTAAAGAAAGAGATATCCACAAACATACAAGAAGCCTAGAGAACTCCAAATAGACTGGACTAGAAAATCAATTCCTCCCATCACATAATAATCAAAACACCAAATGCACTAAACAAAGAAAGAATATTAAAAGCAGTATGGGAAAAATGATCAAGTAACATATAAAGACAGATCTATCTGAATGACACCAGGCTTCTCACCAGACATTCTAAAAGCAAAAAGATCTTGGGCCGCTGTTATACAGATCCCAAGAGAACACAAATGACAGCCTAGGCTACTATACCTAGCAAAACTCTCAATTAACAAATATGAAAAAACCATGACAAAACCAAATTTACACAATATCTTTCCAAAAATCCTGCTCTACAATAAACAATAGATATAAACTGCAACATAAGGAGGTAAACTACACCCTAGAAAAAGCAAGAAAGTAATCTTCTTTCAACAAACCCAAAAGCAGATGGCCACACAAACATAATTCCACCTCTAACAACAAAAATAACAGGAAGCACAACCACTATTCCTTAATATCTCTTAACATCAATGGACTCAATTCCCCAATAAAAATACATAGACTAAAAGACATGATATGTAAACATAACCCAGCATTTTACTGCATACAGGAAACACAACTCAGTGACAAAGGAACATACTACCTCAGAGCAAAAAGGCTAGAAAACAATTTTCCAAGCAAATGGTCCCAAAAAACAAGCTGAAATAGCCATTCTAGTATTGAATACATTTGACATTCAACTAAAACTTATCAAAAAAGATAAGGAAGGACACTTCATACTCATCAAAGAAAAATATGCCAGGATGATCTCTCAATTCTGAACATCTATGCTCCAAATGCAAAGACACACACATTTATAAAGGAAACTTTAGTAAAGCTCAAAGCAGACATTGCACCTCACAGAATAAGAGTGGGAGACTTCAACATCTGACTCTCATCAATGGAAAGATCATGAAAACAGAAACTAAATAGAGACACATTGAAACTAACAGAAGTTAAGGACCAAATGGATTTAACAGATATCTATAGAACATTTCGTCCTAAAACAAAAGAATATACCTTCTTCTCAGCACTTCATGTCTCCTTTTCCAAAATTGACCATATAATTGGTCACAAAACAGGCATCAACAGATACAAGAAGATTGAAATAATCCCATGGAACCTATCAGATCAACACAGACTAAGGATGGTCTTCAGTAACAACAAAAACAACAGAAAGCCCAGTTATACATAGAAACTGAACAATGGCCTACTCAATGATAACTTGGTCAAGGAAGAAATAAAAAAAGAAATTAAAGACTTCTTAGAATTTGATGAAAATGAAGCCTCTACATTTAATGAATTTAATGAAAATGAAGCCACTACACAAACTTATGGGACACAATGAAAACTGTGGAAAGAGGAAAACTCATAGCTCTGAGTACCTCCAAAAAGAAACTGGAGAGAGTATACACTAGTAACTTAACAGCACACTTAAAAGCTCTAGAACAAAAGAAAAGAAGAAGGAGACCTAACAAGAGAAACTGAGCAAATCCAAAAAATCATTAGTTCCTGCCACAAAAGCCTATACTCAACAAAACTGGAAAATCTGGATGAAATGGACAGTTTTCCAGACATTACAGCTACCTAAGTTAAATCAGGATCAGATAAACCATCTAAATATTCCCATATCCTCTAAAGAAATAGAAGCAGTCATTAAAAGTCTCCCCACTAAAAAAAAAAAAACAAACAAACAAAAAAAAAAAACTCCAGGACCAGATGGGTTTATTGCAGAATTCTATCAGACCTTCAAAGAAGATATAATACCAACACTTTCCAAACTATTCTACAAAATTGAAACAGAAGGATGAAAACCCAATTCATTGTATAAAGCCACAATTATATTTGTGCCTAAACCACACAAAGAAAGAAAAAAAAAACTTCAGACCAATTTCACTTCTGAATATCGATGTAACACTACTCAATAAAATAATTGCAAACTGAATTGAAGAACACATCAAAATGATCATCCATCATGACCAAGTTTGCTTTATCTGAGGGATTCAGGGATAGTTCAATATGTGGAAATCCATCAATGTAATCCACTATATAAACAAACTCAAATAAAAAAAAAACACATGATCATCTTATTAAATGCTGAGAAAGCATTTAACAAAATTCAACACCCCTTCATTATAGAAGTCTCGCACATATCAGAAATTTAAGGCCCATACCTAAACATACTAAATGCAATATACAGCAAACTAAATGGAGAGAAACTTATCATGGAGTAGACAAGGATCCCCACTCTCGCCCTACCTATTGAATATAGAACTCAAAGGCCTCACCAGAAAAATGAGACAACAAAACAAGGTTAAAGGGATACAAATAAGAAAGGGAGAAGTAAAAATATTACTGTTTGCAGATGATATGATTGTATACTTAAGTGACTTCAAAAATTCTACCAGAGAACTCCTAAACCTGATAGACAACTACAGCAAAGAGGCCAGATATAAAATTAACTCAAACGACCAGTAGCCTTCATCTACTCAAAGGATAAACAGGCTGAGACAGAAATTAAGGAAACCACACCCTTTACAATAGTCATCAAAAATAAACAATATCTTGGTTTGAGTCTAACCAAGCAGGTGAAGGATCTTTATGACAAGAACTTCAAGTCTCTGAAGAAAGAAAGAAATCAAAGACAATCTCAGAAGATGGAAAGATCTCCCATGCTCATGGATTGGCAGGATTAATATAGTAAAAATGGTCACCTTCAAAAAGCAATCTACAGGTTCAATGCAATCCCCATCAAAAGTCCAACTCAATTCTTCAAAGAATTAGAAAGAACAATTTGCATATTCATTTTGAATAACAAAAAAAAAACCCCAAGATAGTGAAAATTATTCTCAATAATAGGAAAACTTCTAAGGGAATCCCCATCCCTGACCTCAAGCTGTATTACACAGCAATTGTCAGAAAAAAAAAAAAAAAACCCACTGCATAGTATTGGTATAGAGACAGGCAGAGAGAACAATGGGATAGAATTGAAAACCAGGAAATGAACCCACATACTTATGGTCATTTGATCTTTGACAAAGGAGATAAAACAATCCAGTGGAAAAACTACAGCATTTTCAACAAATGGTGCTGGCTCAACTGATGGTCAACATGTAGAAGAATGAAAATTGATCCATTCTTACCTCCCTGTACAAAGCTCAAGTCCAAGTGGATCAAGGACCTCCATATAAAACCAGATATGCCAAATCTAATAGAAGAGTAAATGGGGAAGAGCCTAGAACACATGAGCACAGGGGAATTTTTCCTGACCAAAACACCAATGGCTTATGTTCTAAGATCAACAATGTACAAATGGCACTTGATAAAATTATAAAGCTTCTGTAAGGCAAAGGACACTGTGAATAGGACAAAAAGGCAACCAACAGATTGGGAAAAGATCTTTACCAATCCTACATCCAATAGAGGGCTAATATCCAATATATACAAAGAACTTAAGAAGTTAGACTCCAGAGAACCAAATAACCCTATTAAAAATGGGGTACAGAGCCAAAAACAAAGAATTCTCAGCTGAGGAATACCAAATAGCTGAGAAGCACCTAAAGAAATATTCAACATCCTTAGTTATCAGGGAAATGCAAATCAAAACTACTCTAAGGTTCTACCTCACACCAGTCAGAATGGCTAAGATCAAAAACTCAATGAAGTGACTGCAGATACTGGTAAAAAAAAAATGTGGGGAAAGAGAATTCTCCTCCATTGTTGGTGGGATTGCAAACTGGTATAACCCCTGTGGAAATCAGTCTGTTGGTTCTTCAGAAAATTGGACATATAGTACTATGTCTCCATAAGATATTAGACTCCCTAAGGATCCTCCTATACTCTTCCTGGGCATATTCCCAAAAGAAGTTCCAACATACAACAAGGACACATGCTCCACTATGTTCAAAGGCAGTCCTATTTATTATAGCCAGAAGCTGGAAAGAACCCAGATGTCCCTCAACAGAGGAATGGATACAGAAAATGTGGTACATTTACACAGTGGAATACTACTCAGCTATTAAAAGAATGATTTCATTAAATTCTTAAGCAAATGGATGAAACTAGAAAATATCATCCTGGTAAGGTGACTCAGTCATGAAAGAACACACATGGTATGCACTCACTGATATGTGGATATTAGTCCAACAGTTCAGAATACCTAAGATACAATTCACAGACCACATGAAGCTGAAGAAGAAGGAAGACCAAAGTGTGGATACTTTGCTCCTTCTTAGAAGATATCTTGTAAGAAACAAGATAAAGAAACGATGCCATGGAAACCAAGCCTAGAGTAGGGGCATGAGTATGATAATATAACCATGAAAACCAAGACTATAGTGTGTGAGTATGATAAGTTGAAGTAAGGTAGCTATCCAGTGAAGTAATGCGTGATCACCTTGATGATTGGGTAAAAGTAGCTTAAAAACCCCAGTCTTTCACTGCAACTCACTTACCCCTGGAGTCCCATGGGGATGTTGTAGTGCTGAAAGATCAAGTCCACCGACCCAGACATTCACCACCAAAGAGACAAGCCTGCGTCATGGACTGAGCTCCAGCTGGAACCGAAAGCAGAAAGACATGTCTTGAACTTTACTTGACATGCTACCACTGAGCCAGGCTATGACTTCTGGCCAGACCAGAAGTGAGTGTGTGTGTGTGTGTGTGTGTGTGTGTGTGTGTGTGTGTGTGTGTGCCTGCGCGCGTGTGAATGAACGTGATCCCACTTAGCTACTTATTGTTATTCATGAATAAACAAGTTGTTATAACCTCCAAGTCTGAAACTTCCTTCTCACCTCTGTCCTCAATCTGGATTTGCAACCGTTGGTGTAAATCCGGTGTGGGGCTCAAGCAGAGAAAACTAGCTCCAGCCCCACAGAGCACCTGCTTCACAGCCATTTAGCAGCCACTTAAGCAGCTGCCTAGCAGCTGTGCTTTAAATTTGGGGCCATTTACTGGGTGGTCGAAGTTGGATAAACTCCTAGTCTGAGCCTGAGTACTTACTCAACAGGCACTGGCCTCCCTTAAAGTCGAACATCCATGACACCTCGAAGCCAACTCTGAGCCGACCAGGCAAGGAGGAAGAGTGAGTAACTAGAGAGCAGACAAGTAGACCAAGGATCCAGGGAGCAGGAGAGGGGAGCTGGAGCTCACCATCCTAAAGCCAACTCTGGCTGGAAGCTTCCAAGAGAGGAGGAAGTGCCGAGGGTGAGGGTAGAAGCCTCTAAGCCTAATGAGAGAGTGGTTGGTAAGACGGGTGAAAACTCACCAAGAAATAATATCACCTGGTACTTTAAAAGGGCACTGTAAAGGCACTGTACCACGTAGCCTATAAATTAACACCATGAGCAGACTAAAAGGGCTCATCAAGGATACGAAAAAGATAAAATTAGAGGACTAAGAAACCTCTGACTCGGCGGAAAGAGTTTGCCAGGGTACTAACCACATAGTTAAGACTAAGTGCAAGGAAGTTAAAACTGACATCTCATTGACAGCAGCACAGCAGGTGAGCGTCACAAAAAGAAGTACCTAGTATAATCATGAATACGATAGTTGATTTGGATAAGGATAGACTAGTGGGCAAAAGACTAGCCATGAATATCACAAAACAATGGAAGGACTCCAATCCTTTCAAAAATGCCCTAGAGTCAGGACCAATCCTGTAACTACCAGTGACTGCCTCCTGGATTCAGACACCAGCAAGGGGTTCTGGACATGAGGCCCCATGGAGGTGATAATGGAAACCAGAGGATATACCCCACAGAAATTTAGCGAACGTAGAAAGGATTATGCCTCCCAAATGACATGAAGGCTGCATCCTACATAGTGAAACTGTGGGAGAAGGGAGCAGACACGGTAACATTATTGGACCAACAGATGCGCAAAACTAGGAACATGGTGGAAAATATCACTGTGTCTGATGCTCTAGAGTAGATTGTAGACAGCTCCTGAGGAGACATCCACCCACTGCTTGATTGGATAATTGCATTGGAGATATGCATTCCCCTCCTTAGATTTAACTCAGTTCAAAGCCTCAGCAAAATGGCATAATTTACAGTAAGCAATCAGTTAGCAAGAAAATTGGGAGTACTCTACTTAATTTACAATCAGGTACCCGCCCCAAAGGCAGCACCAATGTTGGCTCAGTTTAGGAAAATCCTATTAAAAGGAGCTCCACAACATCTCAGGATGACCCCAGCAGGACCACTGCAAGGATGCCAAGCTGTGGAGGATGCCATACACTTCTTAATATCATACAGAGAGTTAGATTCAGAGAAGGTAGTATCCCTACCCATTAAAGGTAAGAAATTTAACAGAATGAGGAGAAGGCTTAAAAATATAAGACTAATTGGAAGATCAAATACCAACCTCCCAGTTAGATCAGGACCAAGCAAACCGTGGAATCCCACCAGATGCTTGTTTGTGCAAGGTCCTCACAGGCTTATTTTAGGGCAAAGGGGGCCCAACAGCTGAAAACCCCTGAACTCAGGATTCAACAAACAAAGGTCAAACATAGGGGCAAGACCCATGAGAAGGCTGCCACTCAGGAACAACCTGAACAGACAAAAATGCCCCTTTCAACCTCAGGGATTCAACATCTAAAACCCAGAATAGCACTACCCATTATATTACCCAATGGTATCACCAAAGTAGTTAAATGGCTGTTGGACACAGGTAGTGAAATTAAAGTGTATACCCTAGATGAAGGACAGATCCTGAATACAGGCAAGATTAAAGGCTACAAAGACGTAGAGGGAGCTGGAGGCAAAGTCAGAACCCCATAACTATACTAATATTGCAAGTATATGATAAAAACTATGAGCTTGATTTTGCTCTGTGCCCCAGAAAATATCAAGGGACTACACATGATACACAAATTACTTCCAAAATTTTTGAATTATAAAGGAATACCAAAGGTACGACCAGCTACAGTCAAAATTCCACAGGTAGAGCTACCTAAAATACCACCCTCTTTCACACCACAATACCCCATAAAGGTGGGATGGAGGAAGTGAAGGACAGCATACAAACGTTATTAAAAGATGGTATTATAGAGCCAACACAAAGCTTTAACTACAACAGCCCCATTTGGCCAGTAAAGAAACTGAATGGCAGATGGGGATCCTGAGTAGACTACAAGAACATAAGCAACCTATCAGAGAAGATGCCTGAAAAATTGCCAGATGTAGAAGATATATTCCTGTGAATCAGACAGGTGGCACCTAAATAGACCTAATAACATGTTCTTTTGCGTTCCCCTACATCCCATCTCTAGAGAAATCACCACATTCTCATGGGAATAGAAGCAATATCAATTTACTGGAGTTCCACAAAGATACAAAACCAGCCCAATTATAGCACACAATGCTTTGAGTTGGGCTTTAGATTCATTCCATACAACAGAAGAAGTAAGAATCTTTTCATATGTAGATGATCTATTGATAGCAAATGCCAAACAAATACTACATAAAACAGTAGCAGACTTAATTGCACACCTAACAAATGAGGGATGGGCCATCAATAAAGACAAAGTAAGGGGATCAGCAGAGGAAGTTAAATTTCTCAGACTACACTGGTCAACTAGAGGACCATCTGTTCCCCCAGAAGTAATTAACAAATTAAAAAACTTACCAAGACTTCAGAGTAAGACAGTAACCCAGCATTTAATAGGTTTATCTGGGTATTGGAGGCAACATATACCATACCTGCAATTGTTGCTCCAACCATTATCAGCATAGTACAAAAAGCATATGATTTCACCTGGGAACCACACCAGGAAGAAGCAGTAAAATTTATATTAAAATGTATAGAGCAATTTAGTAATTTAATTTATATCAATGCAGATAACACAGTGATAATAGATATCATTTTATAAAGGGATATGGCAATTAGAATATATTTGTTAAACAACCAGTGATTAAACCAATTGGCTTTTATTGCAAATGCTTCCCTTGGTCAGACGCCAAGTATTCACTCTTTGAAAAAACAGTATGGACTGCCTATGAAGCACTCCACAGGTGCCAGAGTATCCTAAGATGGAACCTGTTGGTACTCCGATCCAACGAGCTCATTGACTTTATTTACTTTCTTAACAATTTTTATTAGATATTTTCTTCATTTACATTTCAAATGCTATCCCAAAAGTCCCCTATACCCTCCCCCTGCACTGATCTCCAACCCATCCACTCCAGCTTATTCATTGCCCTGTACTGGGGCATATAAAGTTTGCAAGACCTAGGGGCCTCTCTACCCAATGATGGCCGACTAGGCCGTCTTATGCTACATATGCAGCTAGAGACACGATCTCTAGGGGTACTGGTTAGTTCATGTTGTTGTTCCTCCTATAGGGTTGCAGACCCCTTCAGCTCCATGGGTACTTTCTCTAGCTCCTCCATTTGGGTCCCTGTGTTCCATCCAATAAATGACTGTGAGCATCCACTTCTGTATTTGTCAGGCACTGGCATAGCCTCCCAAGAGACAGCTATATAAGGGACCTGTCAGCAAAATCTTGCTGGCTTATGCAATAGTGTCTGCACTTGGTGGCTGATTTTGGGGTGGATCACTGGGTGCAGCAGTCTCTAGATGGTCCATCCTTCCATGTCAGCTCCAAACTTGGTCTCTATAGCTCCTTCCATGGGTATTTCATTCCCTATTCTAAGGAGGAATGAAGTATCCACACTTTGGTCTTCCTTCTTCTTGATTTTCATGTGTTTTGCAAATTGTAACATGGGTATTCTAAGTTTCTGAGATAATATCCACTTATCAGTGAGTGCATATCATGTGAAGTTTTTTGTGATTGAATTACCTCACTCAGGATGATATCCTCCAGATCCATCCATTTGCCCAAGAATTTCATAAATTCATTGTTTTTAATAGCTGAGTAGTACTCCATTGTGTAAATGTACCACATTTTCTGAATCCATTCCTCTGTTGAGGGACACCTGGGTTCTTTCCAGCTTCTGGCTATTATAAATAAGGCTGCTATGAACATAGTGGAGCATGTGTCCTTATTACCAGATGGAACATCTTCTGGGTATATGCCCAGGATAGGTATTGCTGGATGTTCCAGTAGTACGATGTCCAATTTTCTGAGGAACTGCCAGACTGACTTCCAGAGTATCTGTACAAGCTTGCAATCCCACCACCAATGGAGGAATGTTCCTCTTTCTCCACAACTTTGCCAGCATCCTCTGTTACCTGAATTTTTTATCTTAGCCATTCTGACTGGTGTGAGGTTGAATCTCAGGGTTGTTTTGATTTGCATTTCCTTGATGATTAAGGATGTAGAACATTTTTTTCAGGTGCTTCTCAGCCATTTGATATTCCTCAGTTGAGAATTCTTTGTTTAGCTCTGTGCCCCATTTTTTAATGGAGTTATTTGAATTTCTGGAGTCCATCTTCTTGAGTTCTTTATATATATTGGATTTAGTCCATATCAGATTTAGGATTGATAAAAAAAAATCCTTTCCCAATCTGTTGGTGGTCTTATTGTCTTATTGACAGTGTCTTGTGCCTTACAGAAGCTTTGCAATTTTATGAGGACACATTTGTCAATTCTTGATCTTACAACACAAGCTATTGCTGTTCTGTTCAGGAATATTTCCCCTGTGCCCATATTTTCTAGGCTTTCCCCCTCTTTCTCCTCTATAAATTTCAGTGTCTCTGTTTTTATGTGGAGGTCTTTGATCCACTTATACTTGAGCTTTGTTCAGAACGGAGATATGAATGGATCAATTCGCATTCCTCTACATGATAACCGCCAGTTGTGCAAGCACCATTTGTTGAAAATGCTGTCATTTTTTCCACTGGATGGTTTTAGCTCCCTTGTCAAAGATCAGGTGACCATAGGTGTGTGGGTTCCTTTCTGGGTATTCAATTATATTCCATTGGTCTACCTGTCTGTTGCTATACCAGTACCATGTAGTTTTTATCACAATTGCTCTGTAGTACAGCTTGAAGTCAGGCATGGTGATTACACCAGAGATTCTTTTATTGTTGAGAATAGTTTTTGCTACCCTAGGTTTTTTGTTATTCCAGATGAATTTCCAAATTGCCCTTTCTAATCTGGTGAAGAATTGAGTTGGAATTTTGATGGGGATGGCATTGACTTTGTAGATTGCTTTTGGCAAGATAGCCATTTTTACTACATTGATCCTGCCAATCTGTGAGCATGGGAGATCTTTCCATCTTTTGAGATCTTCTTTGATTTTTTTCTTCAGAGACTTGAAGTTCTTATCACACAGATCATTCACTTTTTTAGTTAGAGTCATACCAAGGTATTTTTCCATCCTTGTGTTGCATTTTTTCCTTTGAAGGGCTGGATTCGTGGAAAGATATTGTGTGAATTTGGTTTTGCATTGGAATTCTTTGATTTCTTCAGCTATGGTAATTGAGAATTTTGCTGGGTATAGTAGCCTAGACTGGCATTTGTGTTCTCTCAGGGTCTGTATCACATCTATCCAGGATCTTCTGGCTTTCATAGTCTCTGGTGAGAAGTCTGGTGTAATTCTAATAGGACTGCCTTTATATGTTACTTGATCTCTTCTCTTACTGCTTTTAATATTCTATCTTCATTCAGTGCATTTGTTGTGCTGATTATTATGTGTCAGGAGGAATTTTCCTTCTGGTCCAGACTATTTGGAGTTCTGTAGGCTTTTTGTATGTTCATGGGCATCTCCTTCTTTAGGTATGGGAAGATTTCTTCTATAATTTTGTTGAAGATATTTGCTGGACCTTTAAGTTGAAAATCTTCATTATCATATACTCCTATTATCTGTAGGTTTGGTCTTCTCATTGTGTCCTGAATCTTCTGGATGTTTTGAGTTAAGATCTTTCTGAATTTTGCATTTTCTTTGATTGTTGTGTCCATGTTCCCTATGGAATCTTCTGCACCTGAGATTCTCTCTTCCATCTCTTGTATTCTGTTGCTGATGCTCACATCTATGGTTCCTGATTTTTTTTCCTTGGGTTTCTATCTCCAGAGTTATCTCCCTTTGGGTTTTCTTCATTGTTTCTACTTCCCTTTTTAGATCTTGGATGGTTTTGTTCAATTCCATTACCTGTTTGGTTTTGTTTTCCTGTAATTCTTTAAGGGATTTTTGTGCTTCCTCTTTAAGGCCTGTTTAGCCACATTTTCCTGTATTTCTTTAAGTGAGTTATTAATTTCCTTCTTAAAATCCTCTACCAGCATCATGAGATATTATTTTAAATCCAAATCTTGTTTTTCGGGTGTGTTGGGGTATCCAGGACTGGCTGAGATGGGAGTGCTGGGTTCTGATGAAGGTGAGTTGTCTTGGTTTCTGTTAGTAAGATTCTTACATTTGCCTTTCGCCATCTGGTAATCTCTGGCATTAGTTGTTATAGTTGTCTCTGGCTGGAGCTTGTTCCTCTTGTGATTCTGTTAGCCTCTGTTAGCACTCCTGGGAGTCCAAATCTCTCCTGAGTCTCAGTGGTCAGAGTACTCTCTGCAGGTAAGCTCTCCTCTTGCTGGGAAGGTGCATAGAAGTCTGGAGCTCAGATCTGCCTCCTGGCTGAAGATGATGGCCCGAAAGGGGCCCTGTCCCCAAAGCTCTGTCGCTTCTGCAGCCTGTGCTCTCTTCTGTGCAGACTCTACCATGCCCATTGAATGGATAAAGGTACAAGAACAGGCATGGGCAGGATTGCCAATGGAAAGAAAGGTATTACAATAGAAATGGTACTTCTCGTAATTCCTCGAGGAGCAAACCTGACTGCACAGAGGATGGTACCAATGGTGTCAGAGCACGTACTGGTATCAATTAATAAAAGCTAGGTACTAATCACACTTGACACCTCCGCTACCCAGATACAGGTACCCTTAGAAACATGGGGTCAGGTAAATACTCCCTCTCACTGGTTAACACCTGTTTTACTGACAGCTCAGCCACCACTAAAAGCAACATGGTGTGCTGGAAAGCAGCAGCTTTCAGGCCGAAAGACAGAATGTTACTAATAGAGGAAGGAAAGAGCAAATCAGCACACCATGCACAAGTACTAGCAGCCCTATTGGCAGCTAGACAGTCCTATAAGGACCTAAAGGACTTACACCTTTTTTTACAGACTCTTGGTGTGTGGTCAACAGAATAGCAATTTGGTCAGGAAAATGGAGATTAATAAAATGGAAAATCAATGGAAAAGACTTATGGTCTAAAGAAGCTTGGATGGAGATAGCTCAAATCAGTAAAGACATAATAATTAAGGTATACCATGTAGACACCCACCAAAACAAAGATGACCTACAAACCAAATATAATAATGAAGCAGACAGGCTGGCAAGTATGGCAATAAAACTTGAGGCACATTACCCAAGTGAACAGACAGGGCATACAGAATGTAAAATTAAAAGGAATTGTACCACAGTGACTCCCCATGCACAGGCAGAGGTTACAAGAGAAGAAATAGCAAATACACAAATTCCTCAAACATGCAGGAAGCCATGCTACATACCAATGGTTCACTCAAAGGAACATAGCCATAACATGGAATAAAATTAAGTATGCCATACAGAAATTCGAAGGATGCCCTGCAACCAAAACTAGATTTAAACATAATTACTATGGAATAGGCACTCATAGACCATGTTTTAATCACATACTCCCAATTGATTGCATAGGACCATTAAATGAGTTTAAGAAACAGTGGGCATGCACAGTAGTAAATGTCTGCACAAGATTAGGTATGGCCAAATAATGACCCAAACCAGACCAAAAACTAACAATATTTACATTGTGGTCATGGATTTCAGCCTATGGTATACTCTGATCAAGGAACCCACTTTACTGGTAAAATCATACAAAAACTGGCAAAAATATCTTGATATAATGTGGGAATTCCACCTGGCCTATAACCCAACAGCAACAGACAGTATTGATTCAGTGGATTACTTAAATTGAAATTAATAGCACATAAAGATAAACCACTTCCTGAAGCTCTGACAAAACCTACCTTTGAACTAAATAGCAGACCTAGAATCAACAGACAATCTCCAATTGAGGAAGTTCTCACCACACAGACAGATATAGATTATCCAGATGAAAAAATCAGAAATATAATCAAACCCTATACTTGCATTCACAGGCACAAGCATAAACTAACCCAGACAGAAATCACAGCTCCTGGCACTGGAAATACCATGTGGATTACAGACAGCAAGGGAGGACTGCAACTAACCAAACTGGAGATCTTGACATCATACTAACAGACAATGCATGTATGTGCATGTGTGGGAGCACTGATATATACAGTGATCCTTATCATTATTGTTTTTCTGGGAATTGTTCCAGTGGTGGACCTTGATGTGCATTTCTGTGACCAAATACACAATAATCATACTATTACTAGCCTGATAGCCAACTATACCATTTGCTGGCGAAATACTGTGGCAAGGAAAAATTGAAAATGCTGACTGTGTGGTTGGATGGTTGGGTAACAATTTGATCTGATCAATACTGTTGTAAAAATAGTGGTTGGGATACGAGTGAATAATCACCTAATAACCTATAAGTGAAAATCTTCGTCAACCTCCTCATCACGACACGTACAATTATTGGTACACTGTGGGTAACCGATACGAACGGTACAAGATACAATGTAATGGGTCTTAACCATATGCACCGTAACGACCGTTGTCGTGGCCCTTATGAAGTGTGCCTACTATCACCCCCAAACCACAAATACCATGACCCACCTATAGACCTAAAGTTCTAGACTGACTATACTAAATACCCAGATGGTGGACAGATGATAGGATATGGGCAACAGACCAACTAAGAATAGACAACTTCTGGACCAAGTATGCCTAGTGCTTAAGTTATCACTGGTTCCACAGCTGCGAACACCTCAGACAACAGGAAGCACCAGACCTCCCTAACAAAAATTACATGCTAGATCAAAGAGATAGTTATAATTCAAATAGATAAGAATGAAATCTCACAAAATGTCACTTTAAAGAAGTGTGGTCCAATGCCTCTAGTGTTAGAGCAATCTTTAATAACTATTGGTATAGACCATCCAAGGTTAGACTGAACACACTCAATGTTAAAGGAGTCTACAAAACAACCACTATAGGAATAGAGACAGATTCTACATTCAATTATGATTTATCTATAAATTCAACCTTTCATAAATTATATCCAAGTACTCTGATACACACAGGGTTAGAAGGTGAAGTAGATGGTAGGTGGTTCAACCTCACAACATTAACATGGGAAGAAAAAGTATATGACTATGAATATGATGACCATGAGCCTGGAGATGAAGAGGGAGAAGAAACTTCCTCATCTCTACCTACAACACCACCAAACCCATGTAATCCAAATCCAAATATGAACTGGACCCAATGTACAGAATTTGCTATACCTTACCCACTTAAGAGTGGCATGCCCTTTCTACCTAAACCATGGGGAAATAGGTGCCCCAGGGAGTTATACGACCACATGTACTCAGAACTCCAGAGAACAAGGAACCAGACAAATTGGCTCTGTGTAGTAGGCTTCCCAAACCTACCCTGGTTCAACAAGCTAAGCTATTACCCATTAAGATAGGCCTCTAGAATAGAAACACAACAAATAGAACAATCTTCCCACTTGGGAAGACTGGGTATCAGCCATGGCCCTGGGGATGGAACATTATAGACAACCACTAGTACTAACCAGCATCCTACCACAACTATGGCAGACAACATTACATGAGAAAGCACCAACACCCTCATGTACAATGCCAAAGGCAGCACATGGATGCTGTTTGGTAGCTCAGGGATATTCATGGATGTCAGGATGGAGTAGAGAAAATGACACCAACAGAATGCCAGGCATCACCTGGAACTTCTGGAACAGAAACTCTTGGTCTACAAGACCAGAGAAAGAAAGACATAAATTACTAACAAAGCACAGGAAATCAGAAGGAGAAGTAGGACTCCACATACATGAGGCTCATGTTACACACATCACACTCAAAGGAAATATGGCAGCATTCCTGTCATTATTTAAGGAGGCTAGAAGTTATGAGCCTCCTCACTCCCAGCACTCTGGAGCTAGTATTACAGGAATAGTACAAATAAAGGAAGTATGGAAATATATAAAGAAACCAATACCCATTTTAGGGGAACTGCCAATGATAAGGAGAAATATATCCATGATAGGAGGAAACTTACCTAACACATTCAGATTCAAGAAGGAAAACATAATTGTGAATCCAGTAGGGACATATTTTACATTATTATTACAAAAATTACCTATTACAATCAACATCACTATATGACCACATGCAATAAGAAGAAAGAATATAAACAGCTACATCTGTGACACAGTAGCAAATGGCACACAAATGGATTTCCCTATACATTACCACAGTTAATTTCCCAGAAAGGAACATATCCACAAAGTTTAGGGCAGCACCCCAGGCAGGTACTCTATAGACGCACAACATAACAATCTCTAGTTTTAACTACACAGAATTTAACAACATTAGATACAAGAAACCCAATTTAACAGCACCAATATATCATGGGTTGGCTGCTATTATGACCTTAGCAGTCTAATACCCAAATACTACATCAAGGGACCAAAAGGGACTATACAATAGTGGAAAACTTGGGGAATCAAACATAACAAAGCAAGAAACATATATCATTCAGGCTTACCATATTATTTTAGCTACATATTACCATACCCCCAACATCAAGACTGGCAAATGTCAGATTGGACAGCACAGAAGCCAAAAGCAAGCCCTATGCTGACAGGAGCAGATGATTGGGCAAAGATCTTATACTTACTCATGTAACAACAAGACTGCCACAAATCAGACCACTCACACAATAATCCATGCTTGGTAGACAGAGGAGGATTCAACATTACAACAGACTATGCAGGTATTAATAAAACCAGCATAAGATTCATGGTGGCATATTACCCACTGGGATGTTTAAATCTACCACCTGGGCCACTTTCAGTCAAAGAAGCCCCATTTGTAGTACTGGACACAAACTTACCAGTAGAAATATTACTGACTTCTAGAATAAGGAAGATCCAGATTTCCATCTCATTATAAACCCTTAAACCACATAAGTTATATTGTGGAGAAATAGACACCATATCATATCAATACAGCAGCCCAAATAATTTCAGCAGAAGACCCCCACACACACAGGCACTGGCCATAGGAGCTTTCTTGGCTGGAGCATTATTAGGAGGCTTGGTAGGAATAGGAATAGCAGAAACACTAACCGCACCCATCGAGGCAGAAATCTATAATATTCAGAAAATTAACAAAAAACAGCTCAGGCACCCCACAAACTATCAAGTAGCATAGATACACTCCACATCATGGTAAACACCATGAATACAGAAATGCAAGCATTTAGGGAACAATATGGATAAGAATATAATAGAACAAGGAACCTTATAACTCAGAACCATAACTTAATTATGTGCCAAATGTATAAAAGTAATCTAGCAGAAGTGGAGAGAGAATTAGATACCCTTTTTACAACAGGACTAGGAAGAAGGGCCCCAAACTTCCAAATGTTATTAGATAATGAAAAGGGATCATATTATACAGAAGGCATATGCAAGATAAACCTAATACAGGTATTCCTAGATAATGCATACTCAGGACATCACACTAAAGCCATACAACAGAAACTAGGCAATGAATTTATACTACTGATTGATCACCTCCATCATCAGTTAACACTATATATATATATATATATGTTTATATATATATATATATATATACCTCCTCGCTTGGGAGGTCAAGAGGTAATGACTCTGGACTGCAAAGTGACCTCAGCAGTGTAGCCAGAGCTAATACGTTTTTCAGAAAAATATTCTTTGATAAGGCATCATCATTTGGAATTTTGTAATAAAATTGTGATAAAAACTGTGTGGCATTGGTACAGCCACAAGCAGGTAGATCACTGGAATAGAATTGAAGACCCAGAAATGAACCCATACACCTATGATCCCTTGATCTTTGACAAAGGAGCTAAAACCATCCAGTGTGTGTATGTGTGTGGGGGGGGGGGACACAGCATTTTCAACAAATGGTACTGGTTCAACTGGCAGTTAGCATGTAGTAGAATGCAAATTGATCCATTCTTATCTCCTGTACAAAGCTCAAGTCCAAATGGATCAAGGACCTCCACATAAAAACAGATACACTGATAGAAACTAATACAAAACTAATAGAAAAGAAAGTAAGGAAGAGCCTCAAGGACATGGGCACAGGGCAAAATTTCCTGAACAGAACACCAATAGCTTATGCTCTAAGATCAAGAACTGACAAATGGGACCTCATAAAATGGCAAAGCTTCTGTGAGGCAAAGGACACTGTCAATAGGACAAAACAGCAACCAACAGATTGGGGAAAGATCTTTACCAATCCTACATCTGATAGAGGGCTAATATCCAATATATACAAGGAACTCAAGAAGTCAGACTCTAGAGAATCAAGTAACCCTATTAAAAATGGGGTACAGGGCTAAACAGAGAATTTACAACTGAAAAATATCAAATGGCTGAGAAGCACTTAAAGAAATGTTCAACATCCTCAGTTATTAGGGAAATGCAAATCAAAAACAACAACAACAACAACAACAACAACAACAACAAAACCCCTAAGATTCCAACTCATACCAGTCAGAATGGCTAAGATCAAAAACTCAGGTGACAGCAGATGCTGGTGAGGTTGTGGAGAAAAAGGAACACTCTTCCATTACTGGTGGGATTGCAAGCTGGTACAACCACTCTGGAAATCAGGTTGGGGGTTCCTCAGAAAACTGGACATAGTACTGCCTGAGGACCCAGCTATACCACTCCTGAGCATATAAGCAGATGTTCCAACATGTAACAAGGACACATGCTCCACTATGTTCATAGCAGCCTTATTTATAATAGCCAAGAGCTGGAAAGATCCCAAATGTCCCTCAAAAGAGGAATGGATACAAAAACGTAGTACATTTACACAGCTATTAAAAACAATGAATTTATGAAATCCTTAGGCAAATGGATGGAACTAGAAAATATCCTAAGTGAGATAACTCAGTCACAAAAGAACACACATGACATGCACTCACTGATAAGTGGATATTAGCTCAGAAGCTCAGAAGACCTAAGATACAATTTACAGACCACATGAAGCTGAAGAAGGAAAACCAAAGTGTGGATACTTCAGTCCTTCTTAGAAGGGGAACAAATTACCCATGGGAGAAGTTACAGAGACAAATTGTGGAGCAGAGACTGAAGGAAAGGCCATCCAGAGACTGCCCCACCTGGGGATCCATCCCAAACCCAGAAACTATTGTGGATGTGAAGAACTGCTTGCTGACAGGAGCCTGATATAGCTGTCTCCTGAGGGGTTCTGCCGGTGCCTGACAAATACAGAGGTGGATGCTCTCAACCAACCATTGGACTGAGCACAGTGTCCCCAATGGAGGAACTAGAGAAAGGTCCCAAGGAGCTGAAAGAGTTTGCAGCCCCATAGAAAGAACAACAATATGAACCCACCAGTAACCCCAGAGCTCCCAGGGACTAAACCACCAACCAAAGTGTACACATGGAGTTATCCATGGCTTCAGCTGCATATGTAGCAGAGGATGGCCTTGTCAGTCATCAATGAGAGGAGAGGTCCTTGGTCCTGTGAAGGCTCTATGCCCCAGTGTAGGGGAATGCCAGGGCCAGGAAGCAGGAGTGGGTGGGTTGGTGAGCAGGAAGAGGGGAGAGAGGATAGGGGGTTTTTTTGGAGGGGAAACCAGGAAAGGGGTTAACATTTGAAAAGTAAATAAAGAAAATATATAATAAAATGAAAATATAATTTCTCAATTATACAAAAATACAAGGATGAAAATGAATTATGGGAGGGGGCTCTATGAATTAAAAAAAAAAGAAAAAAGAAAAAAAGAACAACAATATCAACCAACCAGATTCCCCAGAACTCCCTGGGACTAAACCTCCAACTAAATAATACACATGGAGTGACCTTGTGGGACATCAATGGGAGGAGAGGCTCTTGACTCACCAAGTTGTACTTTGGTAGAATCATTGCTTTAGTCTTGCTTTGGTGAGAGGAGCGGATGTTTGTTCATTTCTCCCCAGGAAAGAATTCATTCACCATATTCTACTTGCACTTTCTAAGACACAGAATGGCTTGCTTCCAGTTTTACCGCATTTTAAAATTCTGGGCTTGAGAGTTGGGTCCAGCTAACTGAAGGCCTTTCCTCTGGCTCTGATATGGAATCAATCACTTAAGACAATGGGAAGATGCAATCCTACACAACTATATTAACTAAGGGCTGGTGTAAAAACAAGGTAGAAATATTTAATGCTGTTGGCGGGAATGAGAGGGCTGGGGATGAAGCATAACTGGTAGGACTTTTGCTTATCATCATATGGTAGTCTTGGGTTTAATTCCCGGCATGGTAGAAACCAAGTGTGGTGGTACATACCTGTAATCTCAACATTAGAAGCAGGAAGATTAGGAGTTCAAGGGCAGCCTCTGATGTTTAGTGAATTCTAGTCAGCCTTGGATATGAGACACACTAAATAATTAACTAAGGTATCCAGAAGGATGTGACGGTTGCTCAGTGCTGGGCTTTTATGGGGCAACAAAGATGATTCGAGTCAGTGAAAGAACGTGATATTTTATCTTGTATTGTAGCACTTTAGTCAGAGATGTTCTGAAGGTAGCTTCTGATTATGTTTAACAGGATTTCTTCCTAGACATGTGCTCTATCAAAAAACATTTAAAGATAAGACTTTAGGGCACAAAAGAACTATTCCTTTGCCGTCCTTTGCATGTTCTTTTGGCCATAGAAAAACAGCTTTCCTTGAAGAAACCATCTTGCTTTGCTCCTCTGTATGACTGTGGTTTCCATCACTCAACACTTGGAGCCTGCAGCTGCAGTGAGAGCTCAACAGACTGAGAAAGCACAGCAGACTTTCTGGATGGGTGTCTAGGTTGGATAAACACATTTAACTTCGGAGTTTTTATCATTGCAAAATCAGTCATCAGAGAAAATTTAAGGCATAGAGATCATCTTTAAATTAAAGTGTCAAGGCTAGACTTTCAAAGCCATTTATTTTAATAGTGCCTCATTAGCTGTTTAAGTTCAGAAAGAAAAAAAAAAACAAAAAACCTCAAACCCTCAAAATCTTTGAGTCACTATTTCATCTTACAAATGTAAAGTATTCTTTGTAGACAGGAACTGTCTGTTAAAGTCATATTTGACATCTACTGAATCAAAAGTATTTTACAACAAAAGGCTGACATCTGTTTACTATATCAAAAGGGGTCCTGTGTATTTTTACTGGAAAAAATTTCCTTTAATAAGGCAGCCAAAAGTCATCTACACACACCAAACTGGTTTATAGCCAAAGCCTGTAGAGTACCCATGAACTATCATGGACAACATCACAGAATCAGTCATGTTTAGTTTAGCAATCCAGTTCTTGATTTTGTTTCCAGTATTTAAATTATATATATATATATATATATATATATATATATATATATATATATATATATATATATATA
>LR749599.1:1806313-1833071 GCA_902729485.2 Mus minutoides
TCAGTCCAGTCAGTAGCTGATGGAGTCTGTAGGTTTGGCCAGTTCCACCTAAGATCTGTTTAAGCCACTGAATTCATAGGAGATTAGACCAAAGGCTGTCAGCTTGCTGGAGGGTTTTAGATTTGCATATAATCTCATACAGGTGCTCTTTCCTACATTCTGGAAAAGTCCTCAGCCTGAAATAGGCCAACTAACACACCTGGGTTTAAGCAGAACATCTGGACCTACTTGCCCGTGTTCTTCAAATCAGCACTAAACAAACGGTGCTTTTGCACAGGGCTGACATCAGAGATTTGTAAAGCCTCTGTGTACTGCCAAATCCAGTTTGATAGAAAACACAGCTACTCTCCTTGAGTCAAATACACTACAGATATGATACCCCAGTCACATATTTCAATTAGTCAGACCTCAAGTGATTTATGGAGGTCATTTCCAACAGTGTTCGTAAATTTCTTAATGGCATTAACAATGAAATGGGGGAATTTAAAGGAAGTTGTGGTACAATGTCTATAAAGTTCACATGCATTCATTGCTCGCTTGCTCTGTGTTCTAGCCATGTAACCACTGGCTTGAAGAGTTGCAAAAGTCAAACTCAGGCATGGACATAATGAATATGGATTCCAGTCTGAGTGGGTGTTTTCAGATGAGTAACTCTGGGAGAGCTGTGCCATTATTTAATAGCTGTATTTTGTAGGTGTACTCTGGGACTTCTACAGTGCCAGGTAACTTCCTCCACAAGCATCAGACATAGCATGTGCAGCTTCATGCCTGGACTTTGAATCATTGTCGGTGCTGCATTTGGCATTTCTTGTGAGGTGAAGGCCAGAGAGTGGGAAAAATGAGAGAGGAGAATGGATATTAGGAGGTAGGCATGCCTTTTCTGGTTCCCACACAGAATTTGGGAACATGGAATAGCACGTGGAAGGGATCATTAACAGACATGCACATCTTAGGCAATTATGTGATGTATCTCTAACACTAACATTTGGAATTGCTGACCAGTTCAAAGTAGTTATGACACTTGCAGGGCTATTCTGTCTGTTGTTGTAATTCCTGTTGGGATTAGTTAAAGATGCTATTCCTGGGGGTTTTCGCCAAGGGAAGTAGGATGGGATTGAAGTCAGAGAGCACAGAGGGCAGAAGGTGAGGTTGGAGGGTGGGTACCGCAGAAGGCAGTCTCAGTTCTAAGAGTGTTGCTAATTTAGCAGATATCTTTGAAACCCTAAGGATGCCTTCCAAAGGCTTAAGTGATCGTCCCCAGGGAAATGGGGCTTCCTAAGGTAATGTTTGTGAGGGCCCACCCAGATGAGTAGGCATCTGTGCTGACTTGTTAGTAATGTTACTTGGAACTGAGTCAAGTTCATTGACTTTTGCTAATGTTTTTGGTCATGGTATTACTTGGAACACTGGATATTCTTTTATTTTGAGTTTACTTTTTTTTTTTTTTTTGGCAGAATTTGGACTCCTGATCTACCGGTATCAGCCTTTCATGTTACAGCCACGCATTACCACAGTAGGCTTGACTTTATTTTTAAAAAGTCTCTGTAGTGTCTTACTTATAGTTTCTATTGGGGGTAATAAAACACCATGAACAATATTTTATCATATTCATAACTTGTGGTCCATCATCCAGGGAAGTCAGGGCAAGAATGTGGAGGCAGGAGCTAATGCAGAGGCCTTGCAAGAGTGCTGCTCACTGGCTTGCTCTCTATGACTTGCTGACCCTTTTTTCTTATAGAATCCAAGACCACCAGCCCAGGAATGACATCACCCATTCTCAGATAACTCTAGCTTGTGTCAAGTTGACATAAGACTATCCATCACATAGAACATAGCTTGGTTTTGGTTAGGTAGATGGGTGGCTATTCCATAGGTTTATGAATTAAAGAGGATTTCAGGTTCGAAGATTCTCACGAGTAGCTTTTGGTTTTAAAAATAGAGGTTAGGATCAGATTTTGCCCTCTGGTATGCTTTTGTGTTATGAATAGACAACTTAAACATAGCAAACATAATGTCTTCTTGTCTTACTTTTTGTATCCAGAAAGGAAAAGTTAGATATTAGAGAAGTTGTGGAATAGAGTAGAGAAGGAGGAACAAGGACAGAAGCTACAGTGTTTTGGGGAAAGGCATGGAAGATGAACTTTATAAGACTACCAAGAAAGGGGGCTGGTGAGATGGCTCAGCGGGTAAGAGCGCCCGACTGCTCTTCTGAAGGTGATAAGTTCAAATCCCAGCAACCACATGGTGGCTCACAACCATCCGTAACAAGATCTGGCTCCCTCTTCTGGAGTGTCTGAAGACAGCTACAGTGTACTCACATATAATAAATAAAATAAATCTTAAAAAAAAAAAAGACTACCAAGAAAGGAAAAGTATTGGAAAAAGGCTGGTGCTCAAATATGACCACTTATGGAGAAACTCCTTCCATTGTGAGATAATAGAGGCACTGTATGTACAGGGTAGAGCTTTTGGCAAGAATTAGTAAGCTCTGAAATAGATGCCCAATGGAGAATCTGTGGTCTGACTAGAGACCGAAAGAGAGTTCAGTGGAATGATGCCAGTTATAAATAATGAGGGAAACCCAAGGAGGCAGAACAGGAAACAATTCCCATGTTGGCAGCACTGACACATAGGTAAGCTGACTTCCCAGATTCTGGCATGTAATAGATAGGTACACATGGTGGTTGAAGAATGAGTAATCTGTAATGGTTCAACAACATTAGCCTCAATCAGCAAGAAGTATTTGGTAGATCCCAAGAGAGGAACAGAGATGAGAGCAGACTTGCTAGAAAGGCTGGAAAAGACATAAATTAACTTTTATAAAGAACATCTAGACTGAGAAAGTTAAGTCTAAAATTCCTTTTTTGGAAAATATTTTCTTACAGTTCAGATCATGTTTTCTATCTAAAACATACACACTTGAGAATAGAATGAAGATTTAGGAACAAAACGGTAGTGATATGGCCGTCACTCAGCCCTGTGATTGGCAGTTCCATCCTAGCTGGGCTTCCCCATGGGTTACAAAGTACTTGTTTTGCATCAACTTTGTAAAGATCAGAATATGATTTTTCTTCATATGATCCAAGTGACAAGTTTCTTTCTTCTCTTTTTTCCTTTCTTCCTCTTGTTTTCTTCCTTCATTTTTCCTCTTTCTTTTGTGTTTTCCTCCATGTATTTATAGATCAAAGTAGATAAGGGAAGATTAAGAGACCTGAGGTCTGTAGAATTTTAGTGAAATCCTTGGAAACATTTCACCACCAGGAGACAAAGGAGCAAGGACATCAGATGGCATACTAAACAAATGTAGTTCCAATGTTTCCTGGAAGGATTGATCTCTAGGAAATAAGAAGACCAAAGTTACCTGCTTTTATACTTGCACAGCTGGAGACCTTGCCTCCCAGTGTGCTAGCAGGCTTAAGACCAGCAGTCAGAGGAAGAACTGCCTGTCTGTCCTGGATTCAATAAAGAGATCAACCCCATTCCTCTCCCTGAGAGTCTTTAGGGAAACGTAGGTTGGACTCCGAGGTATTCTTCTATGGTTTTGTTAAATCTCTAAGTTGAGATTGATTAACTTTTAGATTAAGCACACTCTGAAATGAAGTTGAAAATGACTTAACCTTCAAATAGGAATGGAATTCTCACCAGTCATTATTTGAATTCACTGATGTTACAAATTTGTGGACGGATGTTATCCATTAAGGTGAAAGCAGAAAGGGGCTATAAAGTTGACTCAAAGCTGAGCACTTTACCTTCAGGGAAGCACATATAAAAGTCTGTCTTGAACTGTATATATAGTAACAGTTAAAGCTTTGAACACCTGGTTCTTAACTGACCAGGCACAGCCATATAAAATACTGACATACCTTCTATTTGCTGTTATTTTGATGGCTGGGCAGGCTACTATTCTTTTTAAATGTGCTTAGGAATTTAGCATTAGTAATCAGTCAGCTCAGAGTGCATTTATTTATTGAATGCCAACCATGTGCTGGGGTAAACTTAGTATCTAGACTAGAGTTCTTATTTACACTGGTTGAATCTTTGGAGTGATTAAATGGTGGTTACATTAATACTTATTGCCAATCTTGTTCAGAGTTGAGAAATAGACGAATTTTCCAGACTTCAAAATCAAGATGCAGCTTTCCTGCTTAAGTTTGGTGACCTGGCTGGAAGCATGACTATAAAGCCAAGGTTCAATTCCTAGATAACAAAAGTCACTGAAAAAATTTTTTTTGTACTGTAAGATGTCTCTCTCACAGTGCCCTGTTTCTTACAAAAGGAAGACCGTTCTGGCTCATTCTTGTAATCCCAGTGCTGTAGGTCACTGAGTGTGCTGGCCAACCAGTTTAGCCAAATTTGTGAATTCCAGGTCAGTGAGAGACCTTGTCTCCAAAGAAAAAACAGACAGAAGGTACCTATGGATGACACCAAAGTTGACCTCTGTTTTTCATGCAACCCGAGCATGTACACACATTAAAATCCCCACATGCACAGTTCACACACATGGACACATACACACAACTTAGAGTTGTCATGCTGTGTGATAACTCTATAACATCATTTTTAATCCAATGGTTAGCATTAAACATTGTTTTCTGACTCTGAGTTGTTTTGGCTACGACATCTGCTACCTCAGACATCAGGTTGATTGGGCTGATATGGCTGACTCAACAGTGGCCCCTTCCTCTGCTACTGCAATATGTGCAACCTCCCCAAGATATATGCTGTTTTGAAGAGGGTGACCTTTCCCCCATAGAGGAGGACCAGACTTCTGGTCTGCTGTCAAGGGTATACAAGCAGTTGGTTTCCTTGTATGAACCTCCAAACAAGCTCTCAGAATGCCTGGAACTATAGTTCCATCTTTATTAAAACCTTTTATCCAAACTTATGGAGCATCTTTCATGCATCAAATATTACCCTATGGATACAGTGATAAATTAGGTTTCTTTCCTTTTTCAGGGGTTTTCAATTCAAGAGAGAGGCAGTAGGAAAACCATTGCTAGTATGAACAGTGTCAGAAAGTATGCATGGTATATCCTGGGGGTATAGAAACATGAGCATAACTTATTGCTGGCATGAGGAATAAACTTGGGTACTAAATACATTGGAGGTGTTTACTCACACACAACAAATTTGCCATTTTCTGGGAACCAAATAAACTGAGAATTATCCCAATCAACCTGCTTCAATGAGAGTTGAGATTTAAAGGAAATGATATTTATTTTTTCTAAGTTTGGTCTGTCTCTCCTCTTGGCAGTGCTAATTTAATCCTTGTAAAACTGCTTCTTCTAGGGGATTGGAGAGATGGCTCAGCAGTTAAGAGCACTGATGCTCTTCCAGAGGTCCTGAGTTCAATTCTCAGCAACCACATGGTGGCTCACAAGCATCTGGAATAGGATCTGATGCCCTCTTCTGGTGTGTCTGAAGAGAGCTACAGTGTAGTCATAGATAAAATAAATACATCTTTAAAAAAAACCAGAACAAAACAACTCCCAAAACAAACAAACAAACAAACAAACAAACAAAACCCTGCTTCTTTTATACTATGTTGCTCCATAAAATTTGGAGGCACTCTGTGATTTCATATCACTAAAAGGAAAATACACAAAAATATAATGTAGAAGAACTATCCAAAACTGTGATTTTAGATCTTACTAGAACAAGTTCTTGTTGGAACAGCAACAATATTTAAGAGCAATGCATTGCTTTTTAATGGTGCTGTTTAGATCTTTAAACTTTAATTTTCTCATCGGCAGAAATGTAGTTTATTGTCTTAAGATAAACAAAATAGTCTTATATTCAGGGCTTAAGGGTTTAGTATTGTATGCCAGATTTTGCTAAAACTAAAACAACACCAACACCAACAACACCAGTAACTAATTCTAAACTATAGATCCAGTAAAATTGAGAGTGTATTATGATTTGCAGGTAATCAAGGAGGGTGAGAGCTATGGCTCATCTGTCAGCATTCTCTACATTTATCTTATTTTTTTTCTATTCCACTACAGATTCTTGAATGATTGATATTTTACTTATTCTAAAAAATTTTCTCAAGTTAGGTTGGCTGGCACTCAGGTGTTTGAGCCAGATGATTGCTACAAGCTAAGTCTAAGGCCAGCCTGAGCCACATGAATTGTGAGATTGTTTCTCAACAAAAACAACTAGCCAGTAAGCAACTAAGCAAATAGATTTCCTCTAAATCACCATTTGAAAGCTAGCACGTGGGCAGTTCTCTGATGGAGAACTTTCATAGACAGCTTTTGGGTTTCAGGCATCAGAAGGATCAGTTCTGCATCTAAGGGAGTGTATGTCCCGAGCTTTGGGTCACACCAATTTAATAATTGTTCTCTCTCTCTCTCTCTCTCTTTCTCTCTCTCTCCTGCATATTGGTGTGTATGTGAAATGAATTTGTAGTTTTAATTGAGATTGCACTGAATAAGTTTCAAATGTGTTTGTATAACATGGATAATTTTTCAACATTAATTCTACTGGTCCATAAACATGGGATAGCTTACCATTTGAGGGTTTTTCCTCCCTGTTATCAGCATTTTTCTATGGTTTACAGTGTAGAGGTCTTCTACTTCCTTGGTTAAATTTATATCTTAGTATTTTACTCATTTATTTATCTTATTTAAGATTTGTCTCAATTATTCTGGCTGCTATTATAAATTAATTCTTAATTTCTTCTTTGGATAGTGTCGTATCCATGCGTGCATGCATAATATAACTGATAGGTCAAATATGACAAAGCTAAGCACCTAGGACAAAAAGCTGTAATTTATTAACTGACATAATACAAGTAAGAAGAAGACATCTAAGAAACGGGACTATTAATGTAGCTAACACTATGCAGCTAAGTATTCATGGAGTAGAGAAGAGCTCTTTCAGTTTCCAGGCGAAGGACATGCTCTGGAGATGTGGGACAGGGAAGGGGGACAGAGAAGAATTTGAAGGATTTATGATAGCTTTGAAGAGCCAGCCTATTTCTGAGCAAGCATGGCCCTGATGGTTTCCATTAGCCCATATTCCCCTGGCCACACAGACAAGGCGTCCTGTGTAATCCTTCCCTCCAGGTCTGTTCTCTTCCCGTTGGTCTCCAGAATCTCAGACAGCTTTCCTGTGGCAGGAGAGATGAGCACTTACCATTCCAGGAGCTGTGATGAGAGACTTCGTCTTTGGTTCTAAGAACTGGGAAATATAAAAGTGTTCCTTAAAAAAAAAGGTCTTGCTCCTAATTTATTATATTCTGTTACTTTGGTATATTTACTATTCCTTGTAATCATGAAGTGCTGGATAAAAGATTAAAAGGAACAAATATTTCAGCTATTTTTATTCAGATGGATCCTTGAAAGCACTTTGAAGGGAATAGATTTGAGGCAAATATTCAGTTTGTCAACTACAGTCAGGAAGGGTCTTTATTATTAATATAATGAAACTCTCAGTTTTTTTTCTTTGATTTTCTAGGAAGTATATTGCAATGTAGAAGGTCTAATTTTTTTTTTTTTAATCTAATACTGTGTCTCGGGCCCTTTCTGGAATCTAAATGGTATTTTAGCATTGTCTTACTTAATTACTCATAGAGCACTATTTTGAAAATATAATGTTACTAATAGAACAAAGGTAGTTATATTTTCAAGCTTTATTTTAAAAAAAACAACAATCGAATATCAATTTTGTAAAAGATAAAAAAAAGACATGTAGAGGCAAAACGCAGTTTTGATGGAACCCAGTTGTCTGGATGTGCTGGCAAGGACCTCTTAGCTCTCTTTGAACATCTAAAAGTCTGTCATATTGTGCTCTGGACAAGCTTTTAGAGTTAAAACAGTGTTGGCTAATTGACCTATTTTAAATTCTTCTCACTCTGTCCCCAGTCTGAGAGGCAGTGTGCCCCTCTAAAGACCTGGGCTTTTTATGAGGTGTTAAATCAACATTGCCAAATGGGACTTTGTGGAACTCTCTTCTGCCTCATTGCAGAGTGAGGGAGGCTACCAGGTTGCTCTGTATCTTTAATAGCCTACGATTAACCCCTCTTATAAGGAAATGAATGGGATCTCTTGGATATGCATAAATCATCAAGAATAGAACCCATTTTTACTTATATAGGACTTGGGCCTGGAATCCCTCCAGGACTCCATTTGTACCCTTTCTTTAGACTTGAAAGTGTTGGCAGGCAGACTGCCTGCATGGCATCCCTAGGACTGGTGCATTCTTGAAACACTGACAAATACCCAGCAGGAGGATCTGCTTAAGACTCCTGGACTTTTGCAAAGCGGAGAGGGACTTTGCTTTTAGAGTATGGATAGAGTCTCGTAGCACCATTCAGTCCTTCCGGTCCCCAGTGCATTTTCTCGTACTTTTTTTTTTTTTCCTCAATGTATGATTCCCACAGCCACTGTAAGAGCTGTGTATGGCAAGAAATGTCTTATATTCACAGTCAAAGGAAGAAGCGCCTAAGAGAAGCTGCTTCGAAGTGTAGACAGTGGCCTTGAGCTCCGGTATTCCACTCACAATGTGAAAAATTCAAAATTTAAAACATTTTAGTCTGAAGCATGGGACGAATGAAGCCTGACAGTAAGCCTGTGCTTCATGTTCTTGCAGGTGAGACTCTAGTGATGGAATTGTCAGTCTCCTTGAACATCTAGGCCAGGAGCAGTATAGAGACACAGAGGGAGAGGCATTCCCTCTGCCATTAGAAGTAAAGAAGATGGGACACCACTGAATACTTTAATGATTCCCAAGTGCTGTTTTAAATAATCTAATTTCTAAATATATTAGTATGTACTAGAACATTGTCTTTTATCAACTGACAGGTGACTCTTGACTCTCTTTGGATGAAATTGGAATTTCTATGATTTAATAAATATTAATTAATACTGATAATGACCAATTATTACATCGTTGCCTTCTTCCTGTATGAAACAATAGTTTCCTCTTATTAACACAGTTGGCTAAAAAAAAAAAAAAAAAAAAGAATAGAGTGAGCTGGGCAGTGGTGGCACATGCTTTTAAATATAGCACTCAGGAAGTAGAGGCAGGTGGATCTCTGAATTTGGGGCCAGCTTTTTATCTACAGAGTGAGTTCCAGGACAGCCAGAGCTGTGTAAAGAAGCCCTGTCTCAAAAAAGCAAAAATCAAAAACAAAGACAAATAAACAAAACCAAACACAAAACCCCCCAAACCAAAACCAAAATCAAAACTGAATCCAAAGCCAAGCCATACCACAACAAAACAACAAAACAAAACAGAGAGCGTGTTGGCACATACCTTTAATTCCAGCAATTGGGAGGCAGAGGCAGGTGGATTTCTGTGAGTTCCAGGCCAGACAGAGCTACACAGTGAGGCGTTGCGGAGGAGGAAGACATACCTTCTTCTTATCATGTGGATAATTCTGTGTTTGACCCTCACACACTGAGTAGTAAATTCTAAACATAGGGACGAGTGCTAGTGCTAGCTGTTAAATAATGTTAGCTGAACTAGATTCCATGCAGAGGATGTGTCAGGTGCCTTTTAGACAAAGGCTTACATGTGTCTCATGTTCTCAGTAATTGATCTTTTACAGTAAAACACTTTTCAATGGCTTTCACTCTTTCTTCCACATATAAAGGAATCATGGGCTGAAGTAAAACAGGTTTTGACCTGAAATTCCAAGGGTTGAGTTTGGCTAAGGTGCCTGTCACTAAACCGGATATCCCCCATAGATTGTATAATATTCCATGGTTAATAATATTAAAGTATGGTTGTATGAGGCATTATTGAATGTGTATATTAGTGTAAAGGCCATTCCAATGATTTATTTATTTATTTATTATTTATGACAGTATTCCAACTCTAAAATATTATAGCTATGAAAACCCAGGCAAAGGATGACAGTATCTTAAATCCGTGTGTTTAGTACAGAGAAACAATGATACAGTGCATAGTTTTTGGCCATAGCAAAGTCTCACAGATTGGATATTTCTAAAGTTATTTTTTATTGATATTTAGTGGTGTATATCCTAAAATATGCTCCAAAGAAAATAATTTTAAGATAAAACTGGCAGATTTTTTCTTTTTTCTTAAAAAAAAATTGAAATTGTAATATTTTTACATCGTGTCTCCCTTCTCTTTCTATACCTCAAACCCATCTCTTTTTCAAATTCATGGCCTCTTTTATTTCATTAATTGTTGTTATTTGCATATGCATGTATTCCTAAATATAACCAGTTCGGTCTACAGTGTTATTTGTGTATTTGTCCAGGTCTGGCTCTTGGTCCTGGAATTCCATAGATAAAGTGCCCTCTCTTTCACACTTGGTGTCCTCTCTAGCACCTCACAAGACCACATGCAATGTGAGCATAATGACCTAGAGCTGAGAAGGAGGTATAAGGAGTGGCTGAAATCTCAGGTCTATGACACTTCTCAATCCTGTCTTCATAGGGAATGTCTACAGGCCTACTCTTGAGAGTCGCTCAAGCATTCATAACTATTCTGATGAAGGTGATGATGGCTGCTATGCTCAGAGGGCAGTGTTAACAAACAAATATGTCGTTGGCTGTTGATTTGTTTGGTTTATTTATTTATTTTTATATTCCTATTGCAATTTCCCTTCCCTCCTCTCCTGTCAGTCCCTCCCCCCAGATCCCCCCAAAATCCCCTCCCAAATACACCCCCCCCGACCAAACCCTCCATTTTTCTTCAGAAAAGGACAGGCCTCCCATGGATATCAGCCAGCCATGACATATTAAGCTGTAGTAACACTAGGCACCTCCTCTCCTATTAAGGATGGACAAGGCAACCCAGGAGGAGGAAAGGGTCCTAAAAGCAGGGAACTGAGTCAGAAACAGCCTCTGCTCCCACTGTTAGGAGTTCCATAAGAGGACCAAGCTATACAACTGTAATATATATGCAGAAGATCTAGTTCAGTCCTATGTAGATGCCCTGGTTGGTGGTTCAGCCTCATTGAACCCCTGTATGCCTAAGTTAGTTGATTCTGTAGGGTGTGTGTGTGTGTGTGTGTGTGTGTGTGTGTTATCCTTTACCCCTCTGGCTTCTATAATCCTTCCTCCCCATCTTTGGTGAGATTCCCCCAAGCTCTGCCTAATGTTTGACTATAGGTCTTTGGCATCTGTTCATCTGTCCATCAGTTGCCGGGTGAACCCTCTCTGGTGACATTTGGGCTAGGTACCAATCTATAAGTATAGCAGAATATCATTAGGAATCCTTTCATTGACTCCTCCCGCCCCTCCTTTCCTCTTCTTCTTTTCTTCTTCTTCTTCTTCTTCTTCTTCTTCTTCTTCTTCTTCTTCTTCTTCTTCTTCTTCTTCTTCTTCTTCTTCTTCTTCTTCTTCTTCTTCTTCTTCTTTTTGACAGTTGTACATTGTTCAATCCTAGGACTCTGACCTATCCAGCTTCTGGGTCCTGGCCCTCTGGGCAGTGTCAGGGAAGGGCTCCCTCTCATGACATGGGACTCAAGCTGGATCAGCCATTGTTTGTGCACTCCCACAATTTCTGTGCCACCTTTATTCCAGCACATATTGTAGATAGGACAAATTATAGGTTGAAGGTGTTGGAGAGTTGGTGTTGAATCCCTCCATGGAAAATATTACATGGTTATAGTAGATGGCTAGTTCAGGCTCTATATCTCACCCCCCATTACTACAAGTCTTAGCTATCTCACCCCCCATTACTACAAGTCTTAGCTGAGGTCACCCTCATAGATTCATGGAAGTTTCCATTCTACTAGGTTTCAAGATCTTCCTTGAGATGCTACCCCCATTCTAATTCTCTCTCTAAGTACTCCTTCCATCCTTCCCATACCTAATCCCCCCTGTTTCCATTCCACCCCCTTACTCAGACCCTTCCCCATTTACCCATGATGTCTATTCTATTTCACCTTCACAATGAGATTCATGTGTCTGCCCTTGAATCTTCCCTGTTACTTAGCTTCTTTGGGTCTATGGATAGCATGGTTATTATTTACTTTACAGCTATAAGTGTAGTACATACTATGTCTTTCTGAGCCTGGGTTTCCTCACTCAGGATGATCTTTTCTAGTTCCATCCATTTGCCTACAAATTTCATAATGTCATTATTTTTCATAGCTGAGTAATATTCCATTGTGCAAATGCACCATATTTTCCTTATCCCTTCTTCTTTAATAAATATCTAAATTGTTTCCAGTTTCTGGCTACTACAAATAAAGCTGCTATGAGTATTGTCTATTAAGGGTCTTTGTGGATGGTGGAGCAACCTTTGAGTATATACCCAGGAGTGGTATGTCTTGGTTTTGAAGTAGATTGATTCCCAGTTTTCTGAGGAACTGCCATATTGATTTCCATAGTGACTGTACACGTTTTCACTCCCACCTGCAATGGTACTCCACATTCTAGGTGTCACTTGTATTTTTGATCTTAGCCCTTCTGATAGGTGTAAGATAGAACCTACACCTATCAGAAGGGTTTTGCCTTTCCCTGGTGACTAAGGATTACAACAGATATTTTTAAACACTTGATATATCTTACAGTTGAAGAGTATAATCACTTTTAAATGTACTCTATTTTGGAAGTATGAGTATAACATATTTAATGAGGTCTCTCAGATGCCCATTTCCCCATACCTAACACCTCAAAATGTGACTTAATTTACAAAGTGCTTATTGAGACATACAATTCAATTGAAGACAGTGTGATGAGACCATCCTGGATTATGAAAGGTGTTTAGCAGAAATCCAATGAGAAATACAATTCCTTACAAGAAATACAAAGATGAACTCAGATGATTCAGACCACATGAAATGGAAGGCAATAAATGATTTGTAAGTTAATTCATTAGACTATGAAACATTCTAGATGGACCCCAAGGTTATACATATACATATACATATTCTTCTCTTATTATCCCTGAATACTTGACTTAGATTGTGGTACAAATGGAGTTACTGAATGATTCATTCCCCAAAATTTACTACTGGGGAAGAGATTGTATACAAACATGGAATAGAGATCCATGTCCAGCCTTGGAAACCATGAACAACTGGGCCTTAGTAGTAACAAGTTAATTACCTTGCATTTTACTGCATACAGAGACATTAAGATCCTACAAAGTATAAAAGTCATTTAAGTCCTATCTCCTTAATCATGAGATGGCTGAGGTTAGACAGCACATTAAAGTCACTTAACAGATGCAGATCATGCTATGAAATTGTGGTGGTTTGAATGAGAACACACACACACACACACACACACATGCACTCACAGGCTCATATACTACAATGCTTTGGTTATCAGGGAGTAGAACTATTTTAAATGTTGACAAGGACTAAAAAGTATGGACTTGTTAGAGTATGTGTAGCCTTGTTGGAGGAAGCATGTTACTGGGTCTGGTAGTTTGAATAAAACTAGCTCCCATAGGCTCATATATTTCAATGCTTAGTCACCAGGAAGTGGGAGTATTTGAGAAGGATTAGAATGTGGTGTGGCCTTATTGGAGAAAATGTGTCACTGCATCTGGGCTTTGAAGTTTCAAACGCCCATGCCAAACCTAGTGTCTCATTCTCTATTTTGTTCTATAAATCAGGATGTAGCTCTTATCCAGCACCACATTTGCCTGCCACCATGTTCCCTGGCACTATGCTCCCTGCTATAAGGATAATGAACTAAACCTCTGAAATTGTAAGCAGGTCCCCAATTAAATGCATTATGAGTTGCCTTGGTCATGGTGCCTCTTCACCGCAACAGAACACTAAGATAGAAGTTGGTTCTAGAGAATAGTATATTGCTGTGATAGGCCTGACCATCCTGTTTGTTGGAGGACACAAAAAGACATTGGAACTTTACACTGAAAGACCCACAACATGAGGATTTTCCCCAGGTTCTGACTCAGAAGAAGCAACACCCCAAATCACTCATGAGAAACGCTCTTGTTGCAAATTGCAAGAGAACTTTTATTTCAAGAGCAATCTTGGGCCCACAGTCATATACCACACAGGGCAGAGGACCGTGGTGCACCGAGTAGCTGGGAGAGGGGGTATTTAAAGGAAAAAAAAACCCACAACTCAAGGGGGTGGGGAGGGCATTGTTGGAAAATACCAGTTAAGAGTCACGAGGAAGTGCAAAGTCACAAGAGTCACAAGGAATACCTGGTAATTATGAAGGTTATTTCTCAAGACAGTTTCTATGAGCCCCTAACAATAACACATTTGCATAGTGGGTTCCAGGAGTGGTCAGGGTGGGTCAGGGTGACTTTCTTTGAATGAACACTCCCTGAACCCAGGAAGCACATGGGTGGAGAAATGTTGCTATCTGTTTTATGATTAGCATGCCTTGGAGCATTGAGTCACAAAGGTCACATTCTCAAGCCTGGGCCTAAAGGCATAGTTTTTATGTTTTTTATGTTTCACTTTTTCAACACTAGCAAAGCAGTTGGATGCTTTAAGCATGGCTTAACCAGCCATAATAGTAGAAGCTTGGAGCACAGTGGTGCTAAAAGCAATGCAAATTATGACACACACATACACACACACACCTCGCCAAGAAATTTCAGAAGGGAAGAATATTAATAAGGGGCCTAAAGACCATTCTTGTGATATTTTGGCAAAGATTGTAGCTTCTTTTTGCCTTTGTCCCAAAAATCTTCCTGAGGCTAAGTGGAAGAGTTTTTGATTAGTGGCATTGGCATAAGAGATTTCAAAACAGCCTAGTATTGAATCTGTTCTGAGGATTTTAGTAATCACTCTTATGCAGATCTATGATGAAAAGGAACAATCTTAACAAGGAAAAATACAGAATGTGCAGTTTGAGGAGAAAAAGGAGCACCAGAAGTGCAAATGGAGCTAAAAAGGAGATTACAAGCTTAAGAAAAGCCTGAAGCAAGCTAAATGGAATACATTTCCCCTCAGGGAGAAATTCCACTTAGCTAAACTTCCAACCTGTGACAAGGAATTCTAACAATATCTTAATCAGTAAAAGAAAACATTGACAACAGAAAGCTGATGCAAATGTAGGGATTTATATTATTTCTAAGCTCAGACACAGAGCTTATAACAGAATGTCATAGACATGTGAATATAAGGATATCCAGAGAGTCTTTGTAATCTTCAAAGTTAGTGTGAGATATTTTACAACTGTACACATGTCCTAACAGACTGATGGGTTTCAGTGCTGGGTGGAATTATGATGGTTTCTTTTTATATGTCCCTTTAGGTGATCTGATCAATCATAGGTCATGTGGCAGATCTCAGACACAAAGGGTTTATGCCCAGTGTGCTTTCTCATGTAGCATGAGAGCTCATCTGAGGGAGCAAATTCCCATGTGCATCCCGGGTACATGCATTTGTAGGGCCTCTCCCCAGTATGTTGGTGAATATGGCCTTTGAGGTGTCAAATTTTTGAAAAAGACTTTCCAGTTTGGATGAGGGCAGATATAGGCCTTCCCTTTGTTTTGAGCTGAGATCCTGAGGTTCTTCTTCCTAGCTGGGAGATTTTCTGGAACCATGCTTGAAGAGCATGCTGAGGGTTGTCCTAGGGCCAAGTGGGAGTTTGAAAAGTATAATATTCTGTCATCATAGGGCATTTGGCTACTAACAAGGGACATCATCCATTCTGTAATACAGGTCTGGTCACCACTGGGGGTTGTCATCTGCATACCAGGGAAAGCCAAGTCAATGTTGGGGTTGTCAACTGCATGTTGTAGAAGGCCTGGTCACCATTGGTGACTGTTGTGTAGCCCTCATAGAAGGTTAGGTTACCATCCAAGGATGTCATATGGTAGAAGGTCTGATCATCATAGAGGGCTACTTTCTGACTTGCACAGAGTCTGGACACCAGTTCTCTGAGCTCTGTAGTAAGATACATTACTGCTGGGAATCATTGTCTGACCCTCATAGAAGGTCTGCTCATTTGACCCCCAATTTATTTTGATTTCTTTCAATGGTTACAGTTAAGTGATTACTTTGAATCTCAAAAGAAATATTAGGCTTTGGACTTTTAGACAGTCTTGAGACTGAAAGCCTATAGGTCTATTGAAGTTGGACTAGATGTCTTTTGAATTATGATATGGCTACAAGCCTATGGGGGCCAGGAAATGGAATGTGATGGTTTGAATGAGAATCACCCTCATAGGTTCCTATATTTGAATGCTTGGTCATCAGGGAGTGGAAATATTTAAAAGGATTAAAAGAATTAAGAGGTGTGGTCTTGCTGGAGTAGAGATGGCCTTGTTGGAGGAAGTATGTCACTGGAGTAGGCAATAAGGTTTCAAAATTCCATGCCAAGCCCAGTATTGCTTTCCATCTTGGCCTGGGCAGATCAGGATACAGCTCTCAGCTGCTGTTCCAGCACCACACATTTCACCATGCTCCCCAGTGCAATATAAATGGACTAAACCTCTGAAGCTATAAGCAAGTCCCCATTTGAATAGTTTCTTTTATAAAAGTCTTCTTGGTTATGGTGTCTATTCATAGCAATAAAACAGTGACTTAGATAAGAGTCTTGAGCTAGGCTTTCAGAATGTATAAGAGAATCTGAAATCCTTGAAACATCCTTTGAGTCACAATTCTCACTGTTTTACCAACAGATGGCAAAGTGCAGGCTTTTAGAGAATAAAAGAGCTGATATTCTTTAATGCACACATGTGAACAAGGTAATCCAGACATTCAGCCACCAATTAGATTTGCCTGTCCTCCTGAAGGCTCTCTTGTGACCCACTGTCACCTAGGAACAATCTCTCTAGCTCCTTTATAGACTATAACAGGTATGAAACAAAGGTAGGGTCACAGAAGGTTGCCTTCAGTCTCCTAGAAATCCCAGTATCTCCTATATTATGGGATTAGCTGAGAGCCACATGTCACAATGTCTCTATATCTAGACTCTTTCAAATATGCTCAGCTCACAAATGGAGGCAGGGTGCATGTTACCTGGGTATTAAAGGAACCTGATATAGGCACCACAAAATGTCTTGTGGGTATTATCTCTTTAAAGTCCAAAGATATGACTTTGCTCATGCTGTCTCCTCCACTCTTTTATATGCCCTTTTTTTATATAAATGGAGGTTGCCTCCTTCTTGTTTCCTGACCTAGGCTAGCAGGCCATTCTGGCTTTTTTTTTTTTTTTTTTTTTTTTTTTTTTTTTTTTTTTTTTTTTTTTTTTTTTTTTTTTTTTTTTTTTTTTTTTTTTTTTTTTTTTTTGGTTTTTCGAGACAGAGTTTCTCTGTATAGCCCTGGCTGTCCTGGAGCTCACTTTGTAGACCAGGCTGGCCTTGAACACAGAAATCCGCCTGCCTCTGTCTCTCAAGTGCTGGGATTAAAGGCTTGCGCTACCACTGCCCAGCCAGCAGGCCATTCTTAAGTGACAGGGTCTGAAGCGTGATGACTGGAAGATGAGAAGATAAAGAAGATAGGAAAGCTGTGGTCAGAAGATATTTCATAAGCTATGTCTTATGCCAAGTAAATTTATTAAGAAGTATAGCTTATATATTATTGGGGTTGAGAGGAAAGAGTTAGTAGAAAGCTACTGTACAAGTATACAAAGTCAGCAGGAAACCAATCAAGTAATACTGCACAAAGGGAACACAGGGTATCTCAAGAGCATCACAGACCAAGTACACTTCAGTCTTGAGACTGATAACCTTAGGTGGGAAGAATTGGGTTCTCGGGTTCCAAAGCCATAGCCCCCTCAAGGTCCCGGCCCCAGGCCATTACTGCTTCTGACAAACCTGTTCCTGGTTTTAGAGAAGGAGTTGTGTGCCTTTTCCATACTTTAGGGCCTCTGAGAAAGGTTGAATCAACCCAACCTTTCATTTCTCTGCTGACACACAATGTCATCATTAGATGAATATACTATAGAATTTATTAGAATAAAATGATTTCTTATCATTCCATGGACTGGAAAGTCTAATATCAAGGCACTAGCACCTGGAGAGAGGCAGCAGTTGCATCATTCTCAGTGGAAGGGAAAAATCAGAGTGAAGAATGAAAAAGAGTCAAAGCAACCAACTCTATACCAAACCAAAGGCAATAGATAACAGCAAAGGAAACCAAGTGGTAAAGAGGCACTCAATATTACTGTAGAGTAATGATACACTCTCAGTTGTGGAGCGAGTGGAGCTCTGAGATAGATAGGACATGAGGCACTCAATATTACTGTAATGATATACTCTAAGTTGTGAAGCGAGTGGAATTATAAGATAGGACAAGACTGAGTCAACTGATGACCATTTATTTATGCAGATGTTTTCAAAATTGGTCTTGTTCTCATCTGTCTTCCATCCTTTGTCAACAACTGAGACCAGATATTTTTACCAGATTCTTCAAGCTGGGTATATAGTGCTTATCAACAGGCTCAGCCATATCCTATTTTATAACTTTCTAGCTCCACAAAGGCAGAGTTGGCCACCTGCCCTTTGCTCTTATTAATGATATAGAAGATGGTCTACTGAGGTCCCATTATAAGAGGAATACTCTCTGATAGAAGAGTCATCCCATCCCCAGTCCAGAGGTATGACGGCATAGCAGTTTCAAGTCATAATCAATTAGTAGAGTCCCAATAGAATACAAGCTTTAGATGTCCAAAGAATACTACGCAGAATTTGTTGTAGTGTTTTCTGTTTGTTGGTTGGTTCTTATTTTGTTTTGGTTTTCTTTATTTTCTTCTGTTAGCTTTTTGTCAATGTTATTTCAGCGGTGTTTCAAAGCTTAGCTTCTGCTGAAGCATTTCTCAGGAGAGATTCAAGAACAGGTTCTCAAAAACAACCATACTATAGATAAGCTGAGGTATTCTGGTATTAATTCATGACTGTTGCCCATGACAAAATGATGCCATGAACATAATATGTAATATCATTTTTCCTGTTACTTAAAAGGTTAGAGTATGAGTAGCAATTTTTTTTTTTAATTCCAAACAGCATTTACAGTTTGACCACCTTGGTATCTTGCTATCCTTGGTAAAAGAATTCTCTGCATTCTTCCTTGGTAAAGTCATCAGAATTTCTAGTTCGTGTTTTATTGATAATATTTACTTCTCTACAATCAATTTATTTCTCCTTAAATGTCTTGATTTCTCTTTATTGTCTTCCATTCCTGTAGACATCTTTGTTCTTCCCAATCATGTTTCCCTTTCTTCTCTCCTTCACCTTCTCCTCCTTTGTATCACCATGACTAATTCCTTTCTCCCCTAAATACAGAAGTGTACTAGTTACTTCTCTATTGCTGTGATAAAAGGGTCCCCTTTTGAAAGGTTTATTTGGGTTGATGGTTTCAACCCCTTATGAAAGTGACACAGCGGTGGGCAGGCCTGATGATTGAAGCAGGAAGCTGAGGGTGTGCACCTTAAATTGCAAATGTAACAGAGAGACAGCTGGAAATCATGAGGGCTTTTTAATCTTAGAGCCTATTCCCCCAATGACACCCTTTCTCCATCAAGACTGCACCACCTAAAATGTCCCAAATAGCACCACTAACCAGAGAGGCAGTGTTCAGGTATCTAAGTCCATGAGGGCCATTGCTTATTCAAACCACCATTCATGGTAATGGGCTAAGCGATGAACTCCAAGTGACTCTTCACAGTTTGCCCTGCCTCTTCCCTCAACATGAAGGTCAAAGGTCACTTGAGTACATCAGTGTATTTAGTAGAAGAACTCCATCAGAAGAGTCATAGGAAGTCTGTTCATCATCACCATCACATTGCCTAGAGAAGGCAAACTCTTTCCCTGCTTCTGGGTGCCAGAATAAAAGCTGACACTGAGTTTAATCCAGACATTATCAACACCTGCCTGAATAGCCTCCACATATGCTTTAATAACAGATTTGGCAATCGTTCTCAAAAGATCTAGAAGGTTACCTTTGGTCACATCAACATCTGTGTGCACTGAAGTCACAGTAAAATTCCTGAGTGTTGTAAATAATGTCCATTTTCAGCTCTTTACTACTATTCAACTTGGAAGAGTCTACCCAACTTTCAAGGTAAATCCTGTTGAAAACATTAGAGGTATTACAAATCAACTCTCAAAGCCTTCCACATTAAAATAAGAGGTACTGATGAGAAACATTAGTTCAGCAATTTTTCATCTCTTCACTGCATTTCTTCAGGCATCCTGAAAGAAAAATGTCACAGACCAGGCCTAATCGGCCCTCCTCAATCCATGGGAATCAGGGGTTCTGGCAGATGGGCATAGAGT
Organism: Mus minutoides; assembly: GCA_902729485.2. Classification (NCBI taxonomy): domain Eukaryota; kingdom Metazoa; phylum Chordata; class Mammalia; order Rodentia; family Muridae; genus Mus; species Mus minutoides. The sequence continues at coordinate 1,826,459 of LR749599.1, forward strand.
CGGCGGGAATTGGGGTGACAAACAGACTCAACACAAGGGAGTGTGCTGGATCTGAATGTAATTTGTCAAATTGAGCATCAAACTTTTTATACAGAAGAAAATAGGGAAGTTAGGTGACACACAGGTACAATGAGGTTACAGGGTTCTTACACAAAACAGAGGAATGAAAACACGGAAGGACTGGCAGGAACCAACTGGGATAAAATTCAATGTTAACAACTGGGATCAAAAGCAGCTCCACCTAAGGTCCACTTAATCTTAGAAGTCAGGGGCAAGGGCTTCGTGCCCTTGCCATAGTTCCTATTCTAGTCTATTGTATAGTCCACCTTCCCACTAGGCCATTGTAAATACTTGTATATGGGTGTAACTCAGCTATCTATAGTTCTAAGTATCTACTCTGGTTCCTCCTTAGATCACAAACTTCCTTCTTCCTAGATAATGGTAAATTCCTGTGTAGGGTAGCGACTTAGCTATTCATGCCCAGGGTCAGCTCAAGGACTGACTAGGACTGGTGAAGAATCTAACTTAGCTTTATGTCAAATAGAGGCACTTATAATAAAGCAATATCAAGGGAAAGCACACAAATTGTTTACCAACTAAAGCAAGGACATTGGAGCATTTGTTATACAGGATGCCACGTTTCCAGTTTCTGCGAAATTTTCACCTCGGGACAGCACCCAGGTTTTCGGGGTCTGTCGTGCTTGTTACTACTGGAGTGGATGTAGCAGAAAAGGCTGCAAATGCCAGAGAGGAGAAAGAGCCTGGAATGTCTGTGTCTGACTTGCACACAGTACCAGGACTGCCTAAAGCTTAGTCCCAAAGTACGACTAATGATTATCTCTCTCTAGACTGACTATAATCTCAGAACTCAGGACACAGAGGCAGGTCCATCATAGCAAAGCTATGTCTTAAAAAACAAACCAGAACAAACAAAACAAATCTGCTCGCTGTGGGAAGAGGAACAAAGATGGAGAGAGAGAGAGAGAGGAGAGAGAGAGAGAGAGAGAGAGAGAGAGAGAGAGAGAGAGAGAGAGAGAGATGAGAGATACATGTGACGAATCCCAGGAATCAGACTTTGGAGACGAACATCAGGGTACAGATCTGAGTTTAATGCACAGTGCATAAGGTTATATACAGTATCCAAGCCAATCCCAAGCCCCTAAATCCTCAGCCAATCATTTCTAGCCAACCATCTCCATGCTCCAATGAAAGCCCTGCCTGATGAGGTAACTTAGAAGAGGAGGGGCATCATCACTCTTTGGAACTTCTGTGAAGTCGAGGAAGCAGCCACCATCTCAGCCTCAGTTCCTCTTGTCTGCCTTATCTTTTTTCCAGGAGCTATCTTAGAACTAATGTGGCTTAAAGCAGTTCAGGACTCTGAGGAGTCACAGAAACCCGTGGCACCTTGCCCTCCATCCTGCTTTTTCCTTCCTACGGTTGACCTCCACATTCCCACAGCTCTCCGCACTTTCACTTTCTCCTCTTTATTTTTAAATACCAGCAGAAGTTCTATGGGAAAGGCTCAGACTTCTACCATTCATCCTCTTGTTGTAGACCCAGTCTAGGACAGGGAGCACCCTCCCCAACCCTGCTCTGCATCCCTGCACTTAAGAGAACAATGTGAACTAACCAGAACCCCCAGAGCTCATGTCTCTAGCTGCATATGTAGCAGAAGATGGCCTAGTCGGCCATCATTGGGAAAAGAGGTCCTTTGGTATTGCAAACTTTATGTGCCCCAATACAGGAGAACACCTGGGCCAAGAAGTGGGAGTGGGTAGGTAAGGGAGCAGGGTGGGGGGAGGGTAGAGGGAACTTTCGGGATACCATTTGAAATGTAAAATAAGAAAATATCTAATAAAATTTTTAAAAAGAAAAGAAAAAAAGAGGAGAGTGTGCTTAGAGGCAAGCTCAGTTAGAATAAACCAAGCTTGCACTGGTTCCAGTTTTAGAATGATAGTAATTCTGAGTATGCACGCTCTTTTTCTCTCATTGAGTATTCAAGCATTTCCTTAGGTTTATTCTTCGCTAGCAGCATGCATATAAGCACTGGTTCTGAATGATAGCTACTGGATGCCTAACCAAATATATTGATTACTGTTCACCTTGCTGTGACACAGAACAGTTAAATGGGAGAATGCCTTATTTATTCTCATAGTTTGAGGCTGGAGAAAGCATGGTGACAGCTAATCACACTAAGTCTACAGTTAGGAAGCAGAGAGAAATGAATACTGATCTAAACTTGCTTGTTCTCTCCCCTTCACTCAGTGTGAGAGCTCAGACTCAAGCTCTTAAGGCAGAAACAGTTTCCTTTTCCCTGGAACAAGCCCCCACCCCCACCTCCACCCCCACCAATCTCACCTCACATACCACTTCCAATCCTTCCTGAAAACCTATCAGCTAAACGTGGTTGATCACAGTGTTCTCTCTACCCACCTTCCTGTGGCAGTGCTCCAGCCCTTGCCTGTGGCAGTGCTCCAGCCCTTGCCTGTGGCAGTGCTCCAGCCCTTGCCTGTGGCAATGCTCTAGCCCTTACCTGTCTCATGCTTTTCTATTCGTCTTTTTGTCTTCGTTTCTTTCTCAGATGTGACTGACTCCCTGAAAAATGTGAACTTGGCCTGAAAATCCCACACAAGTGCTTCCGTGTCTCCTTGCTAGTTAAGAGTGTTTTTGTTTCCTTTAGGTAATACATGTAAGAGGAGACCATGGCAGTGTAACATGCCACCCTCCAAACAGTACACCCATAAGCCACATCTCCTGAAGTTCTTACCAGAAGCCTTCAATGAGTGTGTGTGTGTGTGTGTGTGTGTGTGTGTGTGTGTGTGTGTGTGTGTGTGTAGCCTATACTGCAAGCTGTGTATTTTTAAAGCCCATGATGAAACAAGCTGAACATTTTATATTCCTGTTTCTCAGCTTTCTAGTTTCGGCCAAGGATAGGGAAAGAGTGTGGTTCATTCTGCAGTATCAGAAGAAAGAAATGAACAGAGATTCAGATAAAGAAAGAAAGAAAAAAACTTAATATAAATCCTGAATTCTTTCTTAGAGTGGACACAATGGACATGTTAGTAGATCCCAGGTTCCCAGCTTCCCTCGGTGACATCGTCTCTCCATCATCTGACTGGTCCAACCCAACACTCCACCATGTGAGATGCTCACGTTTGCTTTCATTGGAAGTCTCAAAAATATAAATGAGATGGAAGAATACAGCGGAATAAGAGGTTCCTTGCTTGCACAGCGTGTTTCGTCTTCTTACGTTATAAAATTGGGAAGTGTTTGAACTTATGAGAGCAAAGCAGCACAACAGCCAGCTGGAGTCTCACCCCAGCGGTGGGATCAGGGCAGTCACTATGTCCATATAAGCACTGTCAGGGGCTCCTGCTTCCAGGGGAAAATGGTGGTACAAAAATCATGCCCCCTGCCCTCATGGGAATGAGAGTCATATGAAGTGTCTCCTATAAATCTTATTTTTGCCCATCTAAGTAGATCAGACAAGGGAGAAGGAAAGGGGAGCTCTCGATGGCAAGGAGCTTTGATCATTCTGATCAAACACAGGCAACCTATCAGTCCTCCAAAGAGCCGCTATGCCTCCTCCTTCAAGTTCACAGGACTGTGTTATAATAGCTACCAGTCATTGTTGTTGAGATGTTTTAAAAGGGAGTTGTAATTAAACCTATGATTGGGTCCAGACATCCTAACCATCTAGCTATCTCTGTTGCAGAACAGGCCTGCTGCTTTTGGTGTTTTGTTTTTGTTTTCGGTTTTGTTTTATTTTGGGGTTTGGTTTTTTGGTTTTTTTTTTAGCAGCCTTCTGGAACCACCCTGGGATGACAATTTGCATGCTGACTAAATTCATGGATTGAGAAGATTAACCAGGACATCTGTCGACAATTGTTTTGGTCTTCTGTTTTTCAGACTCAGATAGGAAAATACAGAAAGTAAAAGGCAAATTATGGAGCCCTGGGCAGGCACTGGTTGATTTTTCTCTTTCTCTTCCCATCTCCCTGGAACAGCACAGGACACTAAAACACCCCCCAACTTTGCAGTCCCCTTGGCCTTGCAATGGCGCTGCTTGCTAGCTGCTTCTCACTTATTCCTATTCACTTTGGCCTTAAAAGAGATATTCACTGCCATCTCCAAAGCTTCCAGACATGAGACAGTAAAAAAAGGAATGAACCTGCCAGGATGCTGACATGAGAAAGAGACAAGACCCTAAAAGATCCCACATTCATGGCAAACCTGAGGGACCCACCTAGCAAATCCTCCTCCTGACTCTAGGAAAACTTAGAGCAATGCGGTATCTGAAACACAAATGACAAGTGTCAGGGAAACATGGAAGACATCACTACAAATGCAGCTTCCTCAAACTGGCTACAGACAGACAGTGCAGACAAGGAGTCACCTGTTACCAAAGTGGATTAGATTCCCTCAGCTGTATCTCAGATGAGGAATGGGGATAGAAACAAGACTTGGGAAATAGACGGGAGCTTGTACCTGGTACCATCAAGATTATTGTCAAATACATTTCTTTTCAATCCTCTGTCCTAGAAGATGTGGACTTATGTTCCTCTTAGAAATGCACCTATAGTTCAGAAAGAAGACGATGCTGTGACAGCAACTCAGCCAGCAGTGTCAGGCAAAGTCTTTACCCTCCATGCCTGCTGCTCCACACGACCTCGTACTGCTCCGCACCCTAAGTCCCTCTCACCGGGGCTGTATCATTGCTTTTCCATCATACTCAAACTGATCCAGTTGAGGAAGCTCTATCCTTTCTGTCATCTGTGGGATACAGTTGTGATTGCCTTAGCAAAAGAGCAGCAACATGGTTGCTTCAGTTTTTAAAATGGTCCTACTTGAATCATCTAAGATTTATCTGGGGCAAGTATAAAAACCCACAGTTTGAGTTCCCTCTTGAATCTCAGTAAATTCAGCCAGAAGGCCACTGGGACAGTGTGGCTTTCTTCTACTGTATTATGTTCCCAATCTATATAATAGGTGTGATATGACCCAAGAAATATGAAAACTATAACCACAGACATACAGAAAGAGTTGGTTGCTAGAAACAGAAGCTAAAGGGTGGCAGATGTTCCATTCAGAAAGGATTCTCTAGGCAAACCTCTGTGTTCTACAAAACTCATCATTTGAGAGAACTGAAGATTCCTATTGAAAAATCCACCATTATAGACCCCATAACCTACACTTTGGAGTCCTGTATCCCTGAATAACTACAACAATCACCACTGATATGAGTCTGTTCATCTACACAGGATTCCCAAAGACCCACAGGCATAATTCTTCCTGCTTTCAGTGACCATTTATCCCTGTCAACCAATGGACCTGCTACTGTTTGAGTCTTGCCAAATGCAACTATCAGTTTCAAGTCTAATTTGGACCAAGCTTCACCATTCCCTGCAAGCTCCAAAGTAAGACCCGGAGCTGATTTAAAAACTGTCTTATTTCAGATACAAGATAACACAGGAGCATGATTGCTCCAGACTGCTACACTTATTTCTACCAAGACCTACCACAGATGTCTGTCTCCCAACTAAAACTATAAGCCCAGTGATATCAACACTCTGTCTTTGTTTATCCAACTTACAGTTATTGGTCTGTTATAGTCATCTTTATGGTCCTCAAATCAAACACTGATAGCCCAGTTTCCATTACACACTTTCCCCTGTTCATCCTCCTGCAAGGCCCTGCTCATCTCTGCATCGTTTGCTTTGCATATATTCCTGATACACCTTATCCTTACCTGTGAACTACACCTGTAGACCAGTCTTCCTCATACAGAGCATGCTCATTAAGTCTCCATATGACTTCATAATGTCATTATTTGCTTATAAGTTTCGTTTCTGAGGAAATACTTCTGAGGGCATTATTCTTGGAAATACCAGAGACTCAATGAGCTAATTATCACATCAAGGCTAGTAGTCATCATATGCTGACTACTTCCTTTATATAAAGTGGATAATCTCGTTCCTCCCAACTAGAGCTCTTCACTTTATATAGAAAAGAGATATGTTTATTCATTCAACCAGTATTTATCCAGCTTAATATATGCTACTTACTGCCCAGGCATTGAAGATACAGCAATGAATTAAAGTCCAAAGCCCAACATAGAAAATGACAAAGAGCTTTATAGCCACATCCTTGACTGAACTGTAGCTCAGAGTAAGCTAGGTCTTAAGTCCCGTTCTATTTTGCTTTCTGTTGCCATGATAAATCACTGACCAAAACCACCTTGGGGAGGATAGAGTTTATTTAGCTTACATGTTAGAGTTTATCATTAAGAAAAGCCATGGTAGGAAGTTGGGGGCAGGAACTAAGACAGAGACCATGGAAGAACATCATGTACTGACTTACTTCTGCCTGCTTTTGCCTAACTACCTTTCTTTTTTTTTTTTTTTTATTCCGCTCTTCATTTTTTTTCAACTTTTATTAGATATTTTCTTCATTTACATTTCAAGTGTTATCCAGAAAGTTCCCTATATCCTCCCCCCTCCCGGCCCTGCTCCCCTACCCACCCGCTCCCACCCCTTGGCCCCGGCGTTCCCCTGTATTGGGGCATATAAAGTCTGCATAACCAAGGGGCCTCTCTTCCCACTGATGGCCAACT
>LR749599.1:1842636-1887855 GCA_902729485.2 Mus minutoides
CACTTTGGCGAGTGCCCACACACAGCCTGTGGGAGATACTTGGGTCTTGGTCACTTTGGTGAGTGCCCACACACAGCCTGTGGGAGATACTTGGGTCTTGGTCTTTGGCGAGTGCCCACACACAGCCTGTGGGAGATACTTGGGTCTTGGTCACTTTGGCTAGTGCCCACACACAGCCTGTGGGAGATACTTGGGTCTTGGTCACTTTGGCGAGTGCCCACACACAGCCTGTGGGAGATACTTGGGTCTTGGTCTTTGGGGAGTGCCCACACACAGCCTGAAGCATGAGACACAGCGGCAGCTAACAGCAGCGACTCTTCTTGGAGAGACTGGACTTTTCTTTATTTTCCAAAGTTGACTGGCTTTCAGGAAACCAAAAATAGCAGTAGCTACAGCAAAGAAAAATAATCCTTGGGAAAGATTACTGATCAGCCTACCATGCCTCCTGCCTACCAAGAAGTTGACAGAAAACAGTGTGCACTTAGAGACGGTTGAAAGCCCTGTTTCTATGGTGTGAAATCAGACACACACCAAAGACAAGTTGAACATCCCAAAGTAATTTTACTTCAGCTGAATAGTCCAGGAAGAAGAGTCTGTCTCTACCTTTCTGGAAGCAAAGCAAAACCAAGCAAGCAAACAAACAAACAAAAAAAGGCCAAAGTGCATAACAAAAACTCATGTCCCCTCCCTGGTGTAAAATCCCTTCCTGGCTTATCAGTCTCTGGATTTTTCTTCAACTAGTGAAGGGTGCCAAATATGCTCAGATTTTGTGGGTCACAGGCAAGACCTACTTCATTCCAAAGGTAAAAGCCCTTTTGTGTTTGCAGGGCTATATAAAAATAAGCAAACTTCAGCCGTCTCCCAAGCTTCAGACAACACTGGAGGAAGGGCTCTGTATTTTCAAATACATGTGTTTGGAGTAAGAAGAGCAGTAAACACACCAATACAATTTTTATAATACTTATTTTTATTTTTATAAGTATAATTACATTATTTCTCCCCTTCCCTTTGGTTCCCTCCAGCCTCTTGCATGTACCTCCTTGCTCTCAAATTCATGGCCTCTTTGTCTTTAGTTGTTGTTTCATGTAGACATATTCACATATATAAGTATATGTATATTCCTAAGTATATAAACAGAGTGTGATCGGTCTGAATGTTTCCTGTGCATGTAGGGTCTCAGGGATGGTGACTTGACACTGTACAGCTAACTGAGGAGTTCTTCCCTTGAGAGGATGATGCCTCAAGTGTAATTAAAGAGTTGTTGGATACTGTCTATGTATCCATGCCACTACTGCACCCTGGGTCATCATGCCATGCTGGTCATGGTGGTTCATAGGCGTCATAGCTGATTAGGATTATTGGTTGCTTCCCTCCTTTGGACATTTCCATAGCACCCTCTGCTAACATAAAAGCACTTAGTCCTAGGGAACAGGGCTATCAGGTCATCTGGACCATATCTGAAGTACATGGTATCTTCAACAATAGGGACTTTCCTTTCACCTCTGAGAGGCAAGCAAGGGCAACAGGAATACTCTGGAATGTTTGGAGAGTCTCTGACAGCCATGATTAAGAACCCAAAAGGGACATCTTATGTCTGGTCTTGGCATTTTTATTTCACAGTCTTAATTAAAGTTGGAGACCTGCTAGAGACAGACCTACTCCTCCTGCTTCTCCTGTTGATGACCTGCAGATTGCTCTGAGAACTGTGCTCAGCTGGCAGCCAAGGCCCCCTAGAAGCTTCTGAGCTGTAATGACCAAGAGGTAACACTCCTCAGAGCGTCTCTCAGCTGGTACCCCTGCCACTGGTTGGTTCCCTTTAAGTCTCACGTAAAAATCTGTTTTATGTCATTTTATCCTGCTTGAAAGTTGATACTTCCATGTTGATACCTTATTTGTACTTTTTACTGTTTGGAGGAGGATAGGACGGGAACTAGGTAGAAGACCAGTGGCTTCAATAGAGGCTTTCCATGGTGAGTGGGTTTATACCAAAGATGACATGTTATGAAGACATGAGAGGGAAAAGCTGTTAGACACAGCTGGTGCTCAGTAGCAAACATTTACAGTTGACAAGATATTTCCAGTGCCTAATGATGAGAACAGAACTTGGAAAGGCAGATTTGGGGAGAGGGACCTTGATATTTGTTCTTGGCCCAAAGTTTGTCTTTGTTTCTGTCCAGGCTGGAGACCAAAAACAATAGGAAGTGATTGGGGCATTTAATTCGGGGTCTGGTTTCTTGTTATTTTTCTTTTGTTTTTACACAACTGCCTGGAAGTTTGAGAGTGTGACCTAAACTCCAGTTCATAGACTGCAGTAGAGGGGCACATGGACACTGTCTTAGTCATCGTTCTAATGTAAAGAGACACTATGACCACAACAACTCTTATAAATGAGAGCATTTAATTAGGGACTGGCTTGCAGTTTCAGAGTTATTATCTGAAACTATCGTTATTATGGGATGAAACATGGTGGCAGGCTGATGTGGTACTGACAAAATAGCTGAGAGCTACATCTTGATCTGAGAGAGATGGGGCCTAGCATGGGCTTTTTAAACCTCAAAGCCTCACCCCTCAATGACACCTCCCTCCAAACAGGCTGTGCCCCTAATCCTTCTCAAATAGTGCCGCTCCCAGGTGACTAAGCATTCACATGCTTATGGGAGGCATTCCTAGTCAAACCACCACAGACAGTTCATAATAAGCCAACTGGACTGACCAGCTCACCCCCAGGCCTCAACCCAGAACATCCATATTAACCTTAAACAATGACCTGTGGCAGCACTCCTCTTAGAACCTCCTCTTGCTACACTGGAACCATTTTACTCACCAGCTCTCAGGTTCCATTCCATGAGTCTATAATCCTCCTTTCTAAGAAGCCTTTTATTGTTCATCAAACTCACTCTTGTTTTCTATATACCAACAGCAGTTTCTCCTCCATCCTCTCCATTCAGTTCCTGCCCCACCTATCCTTCTCCCCCCAATCCACTCTTTCTCCTATGTTTCTCTTCAGAACAGGGCCAGCCTCAATTGATATCAACCAGCCATGGCATGCCAAGTTACAGTAAGACTAGGCACCTCTCTTCTAAGGCTGAATGAGGCAGTCCAGTGGGGGAAAGGTCCCAAAGGCAGGCAACAGAGTCGGAGACAGCTCCTGCTCCCACTGTTAGGATTCCCACAAGAAGATCAAGCTACACAATTGTACCATATGTGCAGAGGGCCTTAGTCAGTCCCATGTAGGCTCTCTGGTTGGCCATCCAGTCTCTGTAAACCCCTATGAGCCCAGCTTAGTTGATTCAGTTGTCTGGTTTTCTTGTGTTGTCCTTTACCCCTCTGGATCCTACAATGTTTTCTCCTCCTGTTCCATGAGATTCCAAGCTCCTGCTAATGTTTGGCTGTGGGTCTCATGTGTTCCCATCAGTTGCTGGGTGAAGCCTCTCTGATAGCAATTGGGCATCAGTCTAAGAGTGTAGCGGAGTATTCTTAGGAATCATTCCATTGCCTTTTTTTTTTTTTTCACATTTGTGTGTAGTTCTATCGTGAGTCTCTGGGCTCTCTAGCCTCTGGATCCTGGCTCTCCAGGAAGTATCAGGTGTAGACTCCCTCTCAGGGCATGTGTCTCAAGCTGAACCAGACATTGATTAGTTACTCACACACTATGTGAGTAACTATGCCACCTTTTACCTCAGCACATCTTGTAGGCAGGACAAATTGTAGGTGAAAGGTTTGTGCCTCAGTTGGTGTCTTAGTCCTTCTGCTGGAAGTCTTGCCTGATTACAGGAGATGGCCAGTGCAGGCACTGTATCCCATACTACTGGGAGACTTAGCTGTCTCTTCCTCACAGATTTCTGGGAATTTCTATTGCCCTAGGTTTCTAGCTCATCCCAGAGATGACCTCAGATTCCATACTTCTCTCCCAGTCTTCTCTTCCTCCGTCCTCCCCACACCCAATCGTTTCTATCCTTTACCTACCCTACCCTCATCTCAGCCCCCTCGCCCCTTCCAGGGTAGTAGATATGGATCCATTTGCATTTGTCTACATGCAGACATCCAGTTAGACCAGCACCATTTGTTGAAGATGCTTTCTTATTTTCTATTGTATATTTCTGGCTTCTTTAATCAAAAGTCAGCTGTCCATAAGTATGTGGATCTTTGATTTGGTTTGATTCATCAACCTCTCTGTTTTTATGCCAATACCATGTGGTTTTTATTACTATTGCTCTGTAGTACAGTTTGAAATCAGGAATAGTGAAACTTCTGGAAGTTTTTCTATTATGCCGGATTGTTATCCCATACATTATTCTTTCAATCTGTAAGTAATCGTGTTGGAATTTTGATGGGAATTACATTGATTCTATAGACGGCTTTTGATAAGATGGCCATCTTCTCTATGTCACTTCTTTGGATCCATGAGCATGGGAGATCTTCCCATCTTCTGGTATCTTCTACAATTTCTTTCTTCAGAGATTTGAATTTCTTTTCATACATGTCTAAATTCATTCTTTAGTTCAGCTGTGACAAAGAACCCAGAAGCTACCAGCCCTGTGTGGCTTTGGTGACCACTATTTTTCTAGGCATCTAGCTCCCAAACTACTTGTCACCTGAAGTGAAGATTCCTCTGACATCATCAAGAAACCACTTTTCTCCCCATGCCATGACTTCATTTGGTTGTTTATCCTAAAAGACCTAATGAGTGAAATTAGGCAGAGACCATATTCATCTTCAACTGCCTGGCAGAAGACATACTCCAAAAAGAGACACTTGTATTCTTCCTTCTGGCTACCAAACTCCTGAAGCTGCAGACTCCACAGAATTAATACTTCACCAAGAGTTCATGCTGGAGGAGAGAAAGGCTACAGCCTCCATGCAGCCCAAGGAGGCTCTCACCTCTCAGAAGAGATTTCAAGTGTTCTGACAACTAACAGACCATATTTCAGGCTAGACCAGAGCTCAGATGTTGAGGGCTTAGGTGAATGGCACCATACCTTGTCTAGGGCTGCTTAGTCATGTCCATGTGTTACCTTCTTTTTAATATTAAATCTCATGTCAAGTCCCTAAGGACACATGGATGGGTCACTGGACCTCCTTATTTGTTCCTCTTTCCAATATGCCCACTTTAGATAGTCCCTTCCTCTGCTTTTCATTATTGCTTATCTGTTTGAGTATAGGAGACAGTTTTATAGACCTAGCTATGCTATTAAGGATTGCCAAGCCCAGGCTTTGACCCTACAAGGTCTCATAACCATTATATGACTTGTCTGGGAACAGGCAAGGATAGGAGGCTGGGATGGCCCATCTAGAGTTCCTAATTTGAGAGACTATGTGTTTTCCTGGTCACTCTACACCCCATGTGAAGGTCATAGCTATCTTAGCAAAAGAAGTTTAACTCAACATTTGGAAAAAGAGTTAGTGTTTCATTTTTAAAGTTTAAGAAGTTTGACATTAGGCAAATGAGACAACTCAGTGAGTAAAGTCACTTACCACCAGAACTGATGGCCAGAGTTTGATGCCTGGAATGTTGTCCTCTACCCTCTATAAGAACACCATTGCATTTTGGGACACCTGAACACACATGGCAAACACTTACATAAAAACACTTGGATACACATGAATAATATAAAAATGAATCTTTAAAAAAAAAAAAAAAAACTATGAGCTGGGCAGTGGTGGCACATGCCTTTAATCCCAGCATGTGGGAGGCAGAGGCAGGCGGATTTTTGAGTTCGAGACCAGCCTGGTCTACAGAGTGAGTTCCAGGACAGCCAGGGCTACACAGAGAAACCCTGTCTCAAAAAAAGAAAAGAAAAAAAAAACTTTGAAATGCATTTTATCCTGAATACTTTTAAAATAAGAAACCTTTTTTTGAGTTGTTGATCAGGACTGTCCAAGAGAATCCCAAAGCATACAGCTTATTGTTGTTGTCCTTAGTCACCCTCTAGTAATGGAACGGAAGTCCCTTTATGGACACCATATACTTCAGGAACAGGCCCAGAGAACTATGAGCTGGAACAGACCTGCATGATCCCTCCATGAGGAGTAGCTTTACCAATTCTATGCAAAGGTGTGAAGGCCAGCCCTCATGGAGAAATTGATAAAGTGCTCCCTCACCTAAGACTCAGTGTGGACGGTCAGGCAAAAAGATTAAAGAGCCAGAAGATTACAAACTGTGAGACTGTGTTCCCTGGTAAAATTACAAGAAACACTCATAAAACCTTACCAATATGACCTCCCAAACAGGAGGTGAACAAGGACAACATCAGTGGGCATGCCAAAGCAGACAGGGAAAAGCCTGTGAGGCCTCAACCCTCCACAAAGAACCATAGGCAAATGAGGAAGACTGAGAGTGGGCAAAGTCTTCTCCTCAAGAAAGGACATGCTAATGGGTTGTCCAGTGCAAATGACCATCTCAGCTCTGGTTCATCTTGGGCATGAATTAGGCAGAAGGTCCCACAGTCCCCAGAGGACTCGACAGGAGATCTTAGGATCACTGGTGAGTGGAACACAGCATCTGTTCCAAACCAATTGTGACAGGCCAATGCCAGCAGCATGGATGCAGGAAACCCACCTGACCAGGGGCTCAAGTCTCTTCTGGTCTGCACCAGCTCTGAGTCACCTGGGGCACAAACTCAGTAGACAATCCCACTGTTCCCAGAGGACTTTCCATGCAATCTTAGAATCACTGGTGAGTGGAACACAACATTTGTTCCAAACCATTTGTGATAGGCCTGGGACAGCAGGACCAAGGACACGAGAGCCCTGCCTGACCAGCCACTTGGGTTCCTTCTGATCAGTGCTGGTATACCTTGGTTTTGAACACACCAGACAACCCCACAGTTCCAAGAGGAGACACCACTTCCAAGCTCTGTAACACACCCAGGATCTTAGGATTCCAGGATCCCAGAATAACAGGAGCTTGGTCACACCAGGATCACAGGGTCTCAAAGGAAGCTTGACTGCCAAGAACTCTGACACACACACAGAATCTCAGGTTCACAGGAATCCAGAATCAAAAGATCACAGAGAAAATTGGACTCTGAGGAGTCTTGAATCAACAGGGATTATAGGAAGGAGAGACAACAATCAGATATATTGAGGGCAGCAAGAACTTGAGATAATCAGATGGCAGGAGGCAATCATAAGAACAGAAGCAACAGAAAGCAAGGTTACTTGGCATCATCAGAACAAACTCTCCCACCATAGCAATTCATAGATACACCATCAAACCAGAAAAGCAAGATATGGATCTAAAGTCACTACTAATGATGATGATGGAGGATTTTAAGAAGGAAATAATTAACTCCCTTAAAGAAATACAGGAAAACAAAAGTAATCAGCTAGAAGCCCTTAAAGACGAAACACAAAAATCCCTTAAAGAGTTACAGGAAAACACTACCAAACTGGTGAAAGAATTGAACAAAAAATCCAGGATCTAAAAATGGAAGTGGAAACAACAAAGAAATCACAAAGGGAGACAACTCAGAAGATAGAAACCCTAGAAAAGAAATCAGGAACCATAGATGCGAGCATCAGCAACAGAATACAAGAGATGGAAGAGAGAATCTCAGGTGCAGAAGATTCCATAGAAAACATGGACACAACAATCAAAGAAAATGCAAAATTCAGAAAGATCTTAACTCAAAACATCCAGGAAATTCAGGACACAATGAGAAGACCAAACCTATGGATAATAGGAGTAGATGAGAAAGAAGACTTTCAACTTAAAGGGCCAGTAAACATCGTCAACAAAATTATAGAAGGAAAACTTCCCTAACATAAAGAAAGTTATGCCCATGAACATAAACGAAGCATACAGAAGTCCAAGTAGACTGGACCAGAAAAGAAATTCCTCCAGACACATAATAATCAGAACAACAAATGCACTAAATAAAGGTAGAATATTAAAAGCAGTAAGGGAAAAGGTCAAGTAACATATAAAGGTAGACCTATCAGAATTACACCAGACTTCTCACCAGAGACTATGAAAGCCAGAATATCCTGGATTCATTTCTGGGTCTTTTTTTTTTTAAGGTCGTGGGGTCACAGCCATTGGATGAAGGGCTGATCACAGAGCAGACATGGAAGCTCACTTGGAAGCAAAACAAATAATAAACAACAAAGAACAAGAGCTGGATACAGGGCGCTACACCGCACATCTGTGACAATCCTACCTATCCATCTGAAGCATCCTTTCTGCAGTTAGCCCATGAGGGAGGCAGCTCCTGGGTGGGTCGGGATGTCTCCATCTCCAGGTGTGTAGTGCTGATGTTAAGAAAAACCAGCTTTCTCAGTTGAGGTAAAACAAAACAAAACAATGTTTCTGTTTTTATTGCTAATTAGCTGGTTTGTCCTTCCTTCCTTCCTTCCTTCCTTCCTTCCTTCCTTCCTTTCTTCCTTTTTTTTTAACCACACATAGTAGAATTTCAAATTTATCCCAGATGTTCTAGTCTGAAACAATTTCCTGAAAGAACACATGAAAGGGTTTATTAAAAGAGTGTAGGAGCCCCGGCCTCATATTCAGGGCTCAGCAGCACAGGGTCTCGTGGGAGATGGACTGTTACTAATGGGTTTGCTCTATGCTCACTAAATGAAAAGGGGCTATTGAGGTGAAATATTTTTAGATGTACAGGGCAGAGCACACTGTGAGTTGTATTTATCTCACCTGTTGTCCATGTTCCTCTACTTTTTAATCAGCTTCACTTGACCCATAAGATCCTGTCTCTCTCCACTGGGTTTCAGTTCTGGACCCTGAAGTCACAAACAGAGAAGCTCCTTACTTCAAGCCAGGATCACCCTCAAGGTAACTTTTGCTCTGGACCAGTCAAGAAACCAAGCATAGCTAGATTTTTCTTATTCTCAGGTGTAGGTGATTTTCAACAATTTATAAGGTGGAAGGTTTTCAGCAAGCTGACTCAGCAGTGTAACATGTGGCAGTGAAACGGGACTTGTGATTCCAGTTAGAGTCTATGCTCCTGTTCAGTGGATGAGAACGCTAAAACAAAGAGGCATGTCCACAGAAGCGGCAGAAGTACCAGTTCATTCCCACTCTGTGAATGACAAAAGTCACTCTTCAAATTGTCTTCCTACCGATTGCTTAACACATGTTTGCCTGCTGTGGATTTCATAGAATAAAAGAACTTGGCTATGATCCACCTAACAGCTGGATGGGTGATGACCAATGGCCCTCTAAACCAGCAGTTCTCAACTGCTGGGTTGATACCCCCTTGGGGTCTCAAATCAGAGATCCCACATATTAGGCATTTACATTACAATTCAGAACAGTAGCAAAATCACAGTTATGAAGTAGCAATGAAATAATTTTATGGTTGGTAGTCACTATGACGTGAGGAATGGTATTAAAGGGTGACAACATCAGGAAGGTTGAGAACCACTGCTCTAATCTTTTGGTGTCTAGTCTACCTGGGCTTCCATATTAATAGGATTATAAAATTTATATTAGTTCATAGTTTCCATTATTACCACTTTCCTTCCATAATATTTCCTCATGCTGCCTAGTGGCGTTTTCAGCAAAGACCTAACTAAGAGTATTATTTTCTAAATATTAAAATTATACAAAGATTCATTCTTGGTATTTTCTCCAGTTCTCTTCAGAAGTAAGCGATGGGAAGAGGGGTGACTAGTGAGGAAGAACAAGGGAACAGTCCTTGGAGACAGATGGATCCAACATTACATAGCAACCAAAGGACTATTTCAGCCTTCTTTACATGAGTGAGAATTTGATGTGTTCTAAAGCTAAGGTGGAAGCCCCAGATTTTCCCTGCCCAGTGACTCAGATCCCTGTGAACCCCTCATTATGTTATGCCTAGGATGATTGGTCACCTTACCACAAGCACCAGAAGCTCTAGCAAATTAGAGAAGACTCCCTATGAAATCATCTTTGAGACTTGACAAAATCCCTCTCTCCTTAATAGTGAAGAAACTTAGCTTTGGCCTTTAACAGATGTGTCTAACAGAACCAGTGGACATACAAATAGAGAAGCTCCCTGTGAGCAGAACAAGGGAGTTCTATTCAGCTATGAAGAAGAATGAAATCACATTGTCTGGGGGCAGAGGGAGGAGGACCTGAGACCACCGTGTTAAATTAAAAACAACAGATATTGCTGTCTTCTCTTACCACCTGAGTCAAATTATGTTAAAGCTAGATAAAAGTAGCAGGGAGACTGTAAATGAAGCGGCAGGAAGTAATGAGGGTCAGGACAAGAGAAGGGTATGCAAGGATGATTGTAGTCAAGATACACTGTATAGAAATATAATGAAACACAATACTTTGTGACTGGTACACATTAATAATTTTTCCTTAAAAAGAAAGGAAGTTCTGTGGTGATATTATATGGCATTCCTCCATATAATATCACCTTGACCCATGCTTGAAAAAATTAGCTCAAGTTCCTCAAGACAAAAGCTGTAAGAAATCTTTAAAAGTTCGTTTACTCTTTGGGGATTCTAATAGGCTTTGGTATCAATAACAGAAATAAAGAAGCCCCAAATGCATTTCAGGACATCTATTTACTATATATAATATATAACCATCATATTATATAATAATAATAATGTACATAATACACTGAGTTAGATACTTTTGTCATATGTAGTAAGTACTTAGAGTGGCCTTTGTCCTTGGTTCCTAGGTCGTAACCTCTAACTCTATGGACTTTCTCAACTGTCCAATACTCCTGGGCTCTCAGCCATATCTGAGGTTTTGTCAATGAGATGATTCAGAAGTAGGCCTGGTCACACCACAAAGACCAGCTTGTCTACATGACAGAACCCTAATAGAACCTTTAACATGACCCAGTAAGTTTCCTGGGTGGTAGTGCTCCTGGTGGATCAGGGTGCTGAGAACTGGGTACACCGAGACTTCACCTGTGGGCCCTGTCCTCAGTGGTTGTTTATCCTCTTACACGAGCTAGTCACCTGAGAAATGTGGAACATAGACTCAACTGAGAAAATGCCTCCTACAGATTGCCTATTAACAAGCTTGTAGGATATTTTCTTGATTATTATTGATATGGGAGGGTCCAGACCATGTGGGTGGAACCATCACTGAGATGGTGGCCCTGGATGCTAGAAGAAAGTAGCCTGAGCAAGCCATCAGGAGCAAGCTGGTCAACAGTGGGTGTCCATGGTCTCTCCTTCAGTGCCTGCTTCCAGTCTCTTGACTCGATTGAGTGCCTGCTTTGGCTTTTTTCAGTGATAGACTCTGATCAGATATGTAAGCCTCAGAAACCCTTTCATACCCAAGTTGCATTTAGTGATGGTGTCTTTATTATAGCAAGAAAAACTCAAACTAAAGAGGCCCCTCCCAGACTATGCCTGTGTATAGCAACAGACTGACTGCAACTATATTCACTAAAATCACATTAAGTATAATACATTCTTGATTTCTGTGAGTCCTTCAAAAAATTATAAGACATGATAGGATGGTCTAAGCCCCAGTTGTATTATTATCCTGTTTGACACAAGTCTGGCTAGCCTGGCAATCCCATAATCTAATCTTACCTCTGGTCTTTAATCCATCACTGTCCCCACCAATCTCAATTTTCAGACCTACTTGCTGCCTGAAACATAGGCATCTTTGAGAAAAAGAAGGGCTCAGAAATATAGAGTTCTGTGTCTTTAACTGGTAGAATCCCCAAACTCATTCTGTGTACCCAGAACTTCATTTACTCTTTCAAAATAAGAGGTTCCTTGACCTGTATGGGAAGACAGTCACAGCAAGCCAAAGAACTAAAATCCTAGGTCACCATATCAAACACTCTGAATATTCATATGGCTCTTGCTTTCCAGGCATCGGGACTTTCTGGTTGCCATCCCCAGTTACCCACCCCCCATTGCTTCACACCTCTATTCAATTTCCTGTACATCTCCTCCATCTCCTCCCATACCTGATTCTGCCCCTCTTTTTCTCCTCTCCTTCCTCTCTTCCTCCCAAGCCCCTCCCACCCTTTACTGCCCTTGATTATATTGTTTCCCCTTCTAAGTAGGACTGAATCATCCACTCTTTGATCTTCCTTCATCTTGAGCCGTCATGTGGTCCGTTGAGTTGTATTGTGGGTAATCCATGTTCTTTGCCTAATATCCACTTATCAGTGCGTACATACCATGTGTGTGCTTTTGTGACTGAGTTATCTCACTCAGTATGATATTTCCTAGATCCATCCATTTGCCTGCGAATTTTGTGAAGTCATTGCTTTTAATTGCTGAGTAGGAATCCATTGTGTAATGTACTACATTTTCTGTATGCATTCCTCTCTTGAGGAACATCTGGGTTGATTCCAGCTTCTGGCTATTATAAATAAGGCTGCAATGAGCATAGTGGAACATGTAAAAAGTCTTTAATTTCTTTATGTCTTCCTTGGCCAAGTTATCATTGAGTAGAGTGTTGTTCAGCTTCCATGTGTATGTGGCTTTCTGCTGTTTTTGTTGTTATTTAAGACCAGCCTTGGTCCTTGGTGATCTGATAGTATGAATGGGTTTATTTCAATCTTCTTGTATCTATTGAGGCCTGTTTTGTGACCAGTTATATGGTCAATTTTGGAAAAGGTAACATGAGGTGCTGAAAAAAGGTATATTCTTTTGTTTTAGGTTGAAATGTTCTATAGATATCTATTAAATCCATTTGGTCCATAACTTCTGGTAGTTTCACTGTAATCTTCTTTCAACAAACCCAAAAGAAACTCTGGCTTAGTTTCTGTTTCCATGATTGGTCCATTGCTGAGAGTGGGGTGTTGAAGTCTCCCATTATTATTGTGTGAGGTGCAATGTGTGCTTTGAGCTTTAATAAAGTTTCTTTTACAAATGTGGGTATCCTTGCATTCGGAGCATAGATGTTCAGAATTGAGAGTTCATCTTGGTATATTTTTCCTTTGATGAGTAGGAAGTGTCCTTCTTTATCTTTTTTGATAATGATTAGTTGAAAGTCAAATTTATTTATTCATTATTAGAATGGCTGCTCCAGCTTGTTTCTTGGTACCATTTCTGGGAAAATTGTTTGCCAGCCTTTTACTCTGAGATAGTATCTGTCTTTGTCAGTGAGGTGCATTTCCTGTATGCAGCAAAATGCTGGGTTCTGTGTATGTGTTCAGTCTGTTAGTATATGTCTTTTTATTTGGGAATTGAGTCCATTGATGTTAAGAGATATTAAGGAATAATGATTGTTGGTTCCTGTGATTTTTGTTGTTAGAGATAGAGTTACATTTGTGTGGGTGTCTTCTTTTGGATTTGTTGAAAGATTACTTTCTTGCTTTTCAAAGAGTATAGTTTCCCTCCTTGTGTTGGAGTTTTCCCTCTATTATCCTTTGTAGGTCTGAATTTGTGGAAAAATATTGCATAAATTTGTTTTGTCATGGAATATCTTGGTTTCTCCATCTATGATAATTGAACGTTTTGCTGGGTATAGTAGCCTATGATGGCATTTTTGTTCTCTTAGGGTCTGTATGACAGCTGCCCAGGATCTTCTACCTTAAAATAGCCTCTGTTAAGAAGTCTGGTGTAATTCTGATAGATCTACCTTTATACTTCACTTGACCTTTTCTCCTTACTGCTTTTATTATTCTTTGTTTTCTGTATTTGATGTTTTGACTATTACATGATAGGAGGAATTTCTTTTCTGGTCCAGTCTATTTGGAGTTCTGTAGGCTTCTTGTATATTCATGGGCATCACTTTCTCTAGGTTAGAGAAGTTTTCTTCTATAATTTTGTTGAAGGTATTTAGTGGCCCTTTAAGTTGGAAATCTCTGCTCCTTTCTATACCTTAGGTTTTATCTTCTCATTTTGTTCTGGATTACCTGGTTGGTTTGGGTTAGGAGCTTTTCGCATTTTGCATTTTCTTTTCAATGTTTTCTATGGTATCTTCTGCACCTGAGATTCTCTCTTCTATCTCTTGTTTTCTGTTGGTGATACTTACATCTATGACTCCTGATCTCTTTCATAGGTTTTCTATCTCCAGGGTTGTCAACCTTTGCGATTTCTTTATTGTTTCTATTTCCAACTTTAAATCCTAGATGGTTTTTTCAACTCTTTCACCTGTTTGGTTGTGTTTTCTTGTAATTCTTTAAGAGATTTTTGTGTTTCCTCTTTAAGGACCTCTACCTGTTTAGCTGTGTTCTCCTGTGTTTCTTTAAGGGAGTTATTTACATCCTTCTTAAAGTCTTCTATCATCATCATGAGATGTGATTTTTAAATCAGAATCTGGCTTTTATGGTGTGTTGGGGTATCCAGGACTTGCTGTGGTAGGAGAACTGGGTTCTGATGATGATACATATCCCTTGTTTCTCTTGATTATGTTTTTTGTTTATTTGTTTGTTTATTTGTTTGTTTTTGTATATGAGTACACTGTAGCTGACTTCAGACACACCAGAAGAGGGCATTCTCATTACGGGTGGTTGTGAGCCACCATGTGGTTGCTGGGATTTGAACTCAGGACCTTGGGAAGAGCAGTCAGTGCTCTTACCCACTGAGCTATCTCGCCAGCCCTTGATTATGTTCTTGTACTTGCCTCTTGCCAGCTGGTTATCTCTGGTGTTAGCTGTTCTTGCTGTCTCTGACTGTGGCTTGTTCCTTCTGCAATCCTGTGTGTCAATACTCCTGGGAGGCCAGCTGTCTTTGGGCAGAACTTGGGTATGGAGAACTGTGGCACAGGGTCAGCTACAGGGTGTGGATGAAATCCGGAATGATCTCTCTCAGGCTGCTCCTCAGTTCCTGTGTCCTGAGGGATCCAGGCAGGTCCCTCTTGGGCCAAGTATTTGAGCAGAAGTGGTTGTCTTACCTGTGCTCTCAGGTGTATCAGTACTCCTGGGAGACCAGCTCTCTTTGGGGGGGGGGGGTATTTGGGTATGGAGAGCTTGGCATAGGGTCAGCTCCAGGGTACAGATAGAAACCAGAAGAATACTGTCCCTTGGTCTCTCATTTTCATGTTAGTATGTGGTTGTTGGCCATCAACTATTCTGCCAGTCCCATGTCCTTAGTGAGGCCCACATTGCCCTTCTTGTGTCTAAGAGGTGGATCAGCTCTGCCTGACATCCTGGTGGGGTAACGGAGGCTGAGGACAAGAAGTCAACACTAACTATGAGACACTCTCTATATTAGCTTACATTTTGCTTTGTGTTTGCTTTTCATTTCCTCATTTAATCAAAGAACTGTTTATAGAATCAGCCATTGTGGTGGTTTGAATGAAAATGGTCCCACAGGCCCATAGAGAGTGGCACTATTAGGAGGTATGACCTTGCTAAAGTAGATGTGGCTTTGTTGGAGAAAATGCATCACTCTGGTCAGACTTTGGTGGCTCAGATCCTTGAGCCATGCCAGTGACTCACAGTTTCACGTCCTAATGCCTACCAATCCCAATGTAGAACTCTCAGTTACTTCTCTAGGACCATGTGTGCCTGTGCACCACAATGCTTCCTACCATGGCCTTAATAGACTGACTCTCTGAACTATAAACCAGCCCGAATGAAATGCTTTGCTTTAGTAGAGTTGCTGTGGACATGGTGTCTCTTCACAGCAATGGAAACCCTAAGATACCTTTCTATCCTTATCTTGGTTTTGTTGAGTATTTTCAAGAGCAACTTAGAGGATAATCAGGCTAGGAAAGAAGAAAGAACGTATATTGTTTCAGAAGAAAGAAAATGAGGGTTTGTTTCGTTTTGTTTGTTTGTTTTTTCTGGTTAGGGAAGAACACAGCCATTCAGGTGCCACAGGATACAGGAGGCCTCAGAAATTATTATGATAAGGACATGACAGGTCCTAAACCAGGCAAATGTTCCTGGGCATGGATATACAATAATACCAGTCCTAGAGTCAGCAGGCTACTGTGGGTCTAGATTTTAGAACAGCAGTAGACCAAAGGTTGGTAATCCAGTCCTTTTTTTTTTTTTTTTTTTTTTTGGTAGAAACCATATCTACCATCCAGATTGACATTTATCTGGGAAAGAAAGGGAAACCCCATAATGGTCAAATTAAATATCCTCTCCAAAGACCATGCTAGAATTCAGTCTCCAGTATAACCATAGTAAGAGGTAGCAGCAACCTCACCAAACCTGGTATGGCCTTGGTGGAGACAGAGTGACATGGTTCCTGCTCCTGGGACAGGGCCCCAGTGTTAGCCTCAACAGTGCTGATGGCTGCTTTGGTTGTAAGGCTTGTTTGTATAATAATGTGCATATTTTCTGGAACCAGCACTAGCAGTGGAGGACTCTTTTCTTCTGAGGAATGTCCTCCCTGTTAACATTAATGACTCCATGATAATTAGAAACAACACAAGTCCAGGAGTTGAGGGTGTGGCTATGTATAAGCTGAGTGGTAAACACTGGGATTTTCAGGACAGCCCTTAAGGCTATGGGAAAGAGCTCTAAATACTTGAGTTCAAAAATATATAATTTCTCAACTATGCAAAAATAAGGATACATTATGAATTGTATGAGGGGCTCATGAATCTAAAGGAATAAAAGCAGCTGTGCTGTGAGCCAACTTGTTAGAAAATTACTAAAGAAGGAGATAAAGAGATTTAGGGAGTTGTGATCACAGGAGATCCCACTCAGATAAGTTTTTTGTTTACATTTACAAAGGTGATAGATTCCTGAGTTCAGGGTCAGCATAGAACAGTGTAAGGTTAGGCCCAGGCTTGGTGGAAATGGTTTCAGGGAAGGGTCCCACCCAACTAATTCATTGTCTGTGCTTAACAAATCATTGGGAAGAGAGGCCCCTTGGTCTTACAAACTTTATATTCCCCAGGGCCAAGAAGTAGGAGTGGGCGGGTAGGGGAGCAGGGTGGGGGATGGGGGAGGGTATAGGGGACTTTCGGGATAGCATTTGAAATGTAAATAAAGAAAATATCTAATAAAAAAAAAAGGAAAAAAAATGTATGCTTGCTGTCTCCTAAGAATCAAAGGCAGGGCCACAGGATGCTGATTCATAAGATAATCAAAAGGAAACCTGAATTGATATGTAAAATGAGCGAACCTGTGTTCTGCAGGAGATGAGCTATCCATAGAACTTTTCAATAAAAACAGAGAACTGCTTGGAGAACTGATGTAAGCCAGCAGGACATAGACAGAGATCCCTTAGAATAGCAAACAAGCATAATATACACAGAGAGGTCTCCAGAGAGAAAGCAAAACATAGAAGCAGACTGGAAAAGCTGTATCAAGCAGAACACAGGTTGTCAGCTTAGACCTATGAATTGACTTCAAGTTGTTCTTTTTTGCAGCTCCCATACACCCTTTCTCAGAACCCCTCTCCAAGCCGAGGCTGGTCGTTGGCACAACTTTAAGAGTATTAGTTTGTTGCCCAAGGATTAATGCCTTTCTCATGGGACTGTATGTGTTAATGCAAATCATATTTTGTCTCCCCACCCCACCCCTCCCCGTTCCCACGTATTTACTTTTCTGCTGTTCTGACACAGCATGAAACCCTCACCAGATGAAGCCATCCTGGGACCATGAGTATAATAGTTTACTTTACTGATTATCCATTATCTTACATATTCTGTTAGAGTACCAGAAAAAAAAAAAATCAACTATTATAACCAAACAAGAAGGAAGACGTATTCCATAAAGGAGGAAGAGAGGAGAGTTCTAATCTATCCAGTCCAGAAAAATAGGAAATGGGGAAAGAGAACTTGGGACCTGGCTCTCCTCCGGTGCCATGGATTTGCACAGGCAATGGCTATGTGGTCCTATTCCCAGTGCTTGGTCCCATTGGGGACTAAAAGAAAAGCACTCCACTCCCCTTTTAATTCTGTCTCCAGCACTTGGCTGGTCTGAATGTAAGCCATATGGTTCCAGCCTGAGTCTTCTAATGAGTTCATCCTGAAAAGAGAAAATCATTTTGATCTACACTTAGTAAACTTTCACCTTTAATCAGCATGGCTGCTTTTATTACACAGCTTGGGGTTTTTCTGGTCTGTCACTCCAGCTACTATCACACTGTAAAAACATTAAAAACATTCTAAGTGGACGTAAATGACTGGCTTTACTTTCTAGGAGTTGACTTTATTCCTTTTCACTTAGCTGATTCCAGTTTGAGAAGTCTAATTTTATGAGTTTATCTTACATATCCTCACCACTTAGTGAACACTGAGCTGCTGCCATGCCAAAAGGAATATGAAGGTAAGAAACTGATGCTCTAAAGCCTGCATCTCCATGTTTCCAGTCTTGAACCCCAGTCATTTAAACACGAGGGGTGCCGTGAGACTCACCCTCTCACAGTGGTGCTTCGCCAAGCCCAGATTCTCAGTTATTTTGGGAATGAGGGAAAGTAAAAGTGAATGAGGGGACTAGAAGTAAGAAAGACACCCTAGGTGTTTCCTTAGCTACTAGTATGTATGACTTAAAAAGAAAGTCACACTGCCTTTCTACACAGGGCTATTGCAGACCGCAGCCTAAAAGTTCCAAAGGATGTGACCCTTTCACAATACAGAGTTGTCCTGATTAGGTGAGGGTTTTGTTTATTTCTTTTTTTTTTTTCCTTTTTCTGTCAACTTGGCACACCTGGGAACGGAGAATTGCCTCCATCAGATTGACCTATAGACACACATAGCAGTTTGTCAATTGCTAATTGATATGGAAGGTCTCAGCCTACGGAGCACTAGACCATCCCAAACAGACTCTATACAAAAGGCAGCTGAACATGAGCCTGGAAGCAAGCCAGTGTGATTGCAAGCCAGCAATTCCTCCATGGCTTCTGATTCACATTCCAGCCCTGAGTCCCTGCCTAGGCTTCCCATGGTGATGGATTATGATGTAGAGGTGTAAGCTAAATAAAACCTTTCCTCTCCAAGAATGTGATGAACACACTTGCATGGAGCCTACCCTTTCATGTTGAGCATCCCAGTTGAGCCCGCTACTGTTTCAGAGAGGATGCTACTGACTCTACATTGGCACTTCTGCCTCCATGTCCTTAGTGGAGGTTCTCTTGTTCTAGGTCTCCATAGCAGCCTCTCAGCCCTTGCCCTGCAGCAGAGTCAAAGGGAAAACCATTGACTGTCTCCAGCCTCAGATATAGGTTTGTATGTGCAACTAACTCTGGATCAAAAGAAAAAAAGGAAAAATGCACAGCAATAAATAATACCTAAGAACTATGCTATTAACAATTACTTGTATGACATTTGTTTGTACTAGCTATTATAAGCAATTAAAAACCATATAGGGTATAGGAGAGGCTGTATACATGTTACATGCAAAAACTATAACTCATTGTCTATCAGGAGCCCTGGACTGTGGATCTCCAGGGACAACTTGATCTCTCTTCAATTGATACAAAGTTGTAGTGGTTTCCTTTGATCCTCTTGAGTCCTGTGTTTGTGGCCAGAGGAATGTAGGACTTTGGTGGTAGAGATTAGGTTATGTGTCATGTGCCCAAGCCTAAAGATACCCAAATGGATGCAATAAAAATAAAAGTTACTCTGAAGGAAGATCTGGGTGCTGTCTGCAGAAGGAGAACATATGCTGGCCAGAAAATGTATCTTTTGCCTGCTCTGTGTCCTAAGCAATTTTTTTTAAATCCCAAGATATAATGAAAATTACATACAATTTAGTTCTTCTTTAAATTATATATTTTAAATCATATAAAAAAGTAAAAGATGAACCACATAATAGGATGTGGGCTAAGTTTACAAACATGCAGTTTATGGCAGAACAAAATGTACAAACACAGGGAAAGATGTTTGGTCTTACACATAGTAAACTTGAAACAAAAAAGTGCAAAGCTGAGTGCCACTTCTTAGTTTTGAACATGCTTATAATTAGAGGGTTTCCCCGGGACATAGGAAAGAGCTGTTGGAAGTGTGAACTGGCAACACAAGGGTCTGTGATGTAATCACCACAACTTGGAGGCACCACCTAGCCAGTCCACTACTTGGGACTAGTCTCATGAGTATATTGCCCAAACTTCCCACATTGGGTAGGGGTTGCTCAGTGCACAATAGTTAAACTGTAAAGAAACCAAACTAAACCAAACAACAGGACAAAGAAAGTAGAATTTGTCTATATTATAGAATAGAAAGAAGAATCCAGATCTATTTGGGAAATAAAAATCTCCCAGACACATAGATGAAAATCAAGTATGAGCATGCACTTTGGATAGGGATGGATACCTAATGTGTGAAAAAAGTAAATGCCTCAGTGTGGTGATTCTTTTGTTTAAGGAAAACAAGAAGTGCAGGGTGTAGAAGCACATTCCTGTCACCTAAGCTCTAAGGCAGCAGAAGCAGGGGGATTGCTACAAGTTCAGTGCCAGCCTGGCCCACATAGAAAGCCCCAAATCATCCAGGGCTGAAAAAGTTCTTTCTCCTTTCCTATAGTACAGATTCTTCTTTATTACCTGACATTTCTAACCATGAAAATACATTGGGTTTTGTGATGGTTTGTATATACTTGACCCAGGGAGTGGCACTATCAGGAGATATGTAGCCTTGTTGGAGTAGGTGTGTCACTGTGGGCATGGGCCTTAGTACACTTATCTTAGCTTCCTGGGAAGCAGTATTTTTCTATCAGCCTTCAGATGAGATAGATATAGAACTCTCAGCTTCTCCTGCACCATGCCTTCCTGGACTCTGCCACAGTCACACCTTGATAATAATGGACTGAACCTCTGAACCTGTAAGCCAGCCCCAATTAAATGTTGTCCTTATAAGAGTTGCCTTGGTCATGGTGTCTGTTCACAGCAGTAAAACTCGAACTAAGACAGTTTTCTTTTAAATTCCAAAAGGAATCATTAAGTTAGGAAGCTTACAAATCACTTTTTGTTTGCTTCCTTATATTTTTCTGATTTGTCATAAAGGTAACTTCTTACATTTTTCTGTATATACTCTAGAAAAAGAAGACATTACTTAAGTATTGCTGAAACCTGTACAACATACTGGAAGATAAAATATAATAAAGCATAATATTGAGAATTTAGTATATAATAGACAATATGTAAAATATCTCCTATGTATGGTTCTGAATTATATTCTAAACAATAGTGCTACATGAGTGCCTTTATTATCTCTGTTTTATAAATGAGGTGCATGAATGAGACTCTGAAAAGCCAAATGACTTACCTCAGTTTCTTCTTAAGTAACATGCCAAGATTCTGGGATTTACATATGCAACTATTCTCATCATCAATTTAGCATAGTTCTAAGGTATAACTTATTCTAAAGTATAATTTTGATATAAAAATGATCTCTCCATTGGGTTAAATTACAGAAGAATATATCTGAGGTACTGAGTGAATATATTAACTCTTAAGTTTCCTACTCCAAACTGATTCTATAAGATAATTGAACCTTCTGCAGGATGAAAAAATCAAATATAAAATATTCTTTTTAAAATCCATGACACTCTTTGAATCCAAAGTATTGTCAGTATAAGTCACGGGTTGATAGAATTGGCCACTGTGCCCCTCTGACAGGCTGGAAGCCTTCCACACTGAAGAGCAAGCCCTGGGTTGGTGGCCTTCTCTGTACCCCACTGGGTACAAATAAGAGTCCTAAGCCCCATAGACAATTCATAGCTCCATAAATGGCTCATAGACTCATAGCCCCATAGACAACTCATAGCCTCATAGACAACTGTGACATAAGAGTCTGATTATCATTTATTAAGTACAGAAAAGGCAAAGAGGTTAAACGATGTCCCTAAGAACACATGGTAATTACTGACAAGTTAGAATTGAAGCAGAAGTTTCTTCCCTTTCTTGTCATGGGCAGAGATCTCTAAATGAAGCTCCCATGGAATAAATTTCATCTCTATCTATCTATCTATCTATCTATCTATCTATCTATCTATCTATCTATGTCATCTATCTACCTACCTACCTATTATCTGTCTACTTACCTACCTATCTATATAAATTATGGAATGACTGCAAAGGATTCTACATTAGAATTCAAGAGGTCTTAGAAGTCTGAGAGGCAAGAAACTGACAGAGACTTAAAACGGTGCCTTTGTAGAACATAAGATCATCAACTTCTGGAATGGTGGCTACTGTGGTGGCTGCTGAGTAAGGCCACTGCTGGTCACAGATTTGAGAGCAAAGCTACAGAGTTGAGTCGAGCTGTGGAGGGGAAAGGACAGCGCTGGGTCTAGATGAATAAGTAGACCTCAGGGCCAGCACACAAACAGGAAGGACAGCAGGTGGCAGTGAAACAGACCGCAACCACAGCAGGCACAGAGCGGACCTGATGCCCCTAAAGGACTGTCCACTTCTTTACAGAGTCCTGGTGAGAGTTCACTCTGTCCTTGGTCTATTGTGTCCAATAAGTCCTATGTCTTGTTTACATGATATGATTTTGATATGTTCGTGAACCCCTATGGCCCCAACTTACCGAAATTAAATTTATTTATTTCTACTCCCAAGAGTAAGCCATGTGTCAGTGAATGCTGTGTGGGTGGAGCTGGATAGATGACATCATCCACACATTCGCCCAGGTTCAGTGTATCCTCCATCTTTAACAATGAGCCAATTCTTTAAGCAAAATGGAGTAACTTAGGACAGGGCACAGGCTTACCTCAGCACAGGACTGCCAGCCAGGGAGAGCGATCCTTCTTGAGACTCATTGGTATCAGATATCTAAGATTAAGACC
Organism: Mus minutoides; assembly: GCA_902729485.2. Taxonomy (NCBI): domain Eukaryota; kingdom Metazoa; phylum Chordata; class Mammalia; order Rodentia; family Muridae; genus Mus; species Mus minutoides. The sequence goes on from LR749599.1 coordinate 1,865,217, forward strand.
CTTTAACATAATCAAAATAAAAGTTGTACTACACATACTACAAAGGAGGACAGTGAGTTCAGCAGAGAGCCATTTTGAAGCTCTGTTTTAGGCTGTGATAACAACCCTGATTAAAAACCAGCTTCTCCAGGGAAACAGGGGACCTCCGGGTGAGGAAGACAGGGCAGGCATTTTTATATCCCACATGCTTACTCTTGGTAAAGCATATGCAGGAGACTTCAGCCAACCTCATAACTCTATTCTTGCCCTCCTAGAGACCCAAAGAGAGAAAACTGCCTTTTTCCTTTGTGGAAACACGCGGCTGTGCTACCTGGGAACAAGCCACGAAGTCTGCTGCCTCCTCTGCTCTCTCTAAGGCCAAGTTTTGCCAATGCAAATTGTTAACCTTGCTCTGAAAACATGAAAGGGTCAATGAATCCTCTCCATGATTGTGAAGAATCAGGGAAGGTTACTGGCTCACTCCAGGTCTTTAAATGTCACCTCTTCTCCCTCCCTACGGACCCCCACCTGCTCTCCTGGTCTACAGCAGATCTGTACTTATCTGGAAGAGTGACAGCCAGCAGCTTTCTGTTTGGACTCTTTCTTCATACTTTCTCATCTACCTCCACAGGATCCTCCCAGCTCTCTGCAACTAGACATCAACCAGCCAAGAGAGCAACAGAGCCTCAAGCCAAAACAGGAGTGCCAACCCCAGTAATGAAGGACAGTATCCACAGTGATCCAGTGATATATGCCCAGTTCGCACAAACCAGAAAAGCTTGAAGTTGAGCCTAATTTATCCTAGTATCTCATCAGGATGGAGTCAGCCACAGGCACTACTCACCTCTCCTTGTATTAGTCACTTTCCTCTTGCTGTGAACAGACACCATCACCAAGGCAACTTACAAAAAAGGGGGGCATTTAATTAGGAGTTTGCTTTCAGTTCCTGAGGGCTAATCCGTGGTAGGTTGACATAGCACTGGAGATATAGCTAAGAGCTTATATCCTCATCTGTAGGCCAGAGGCAGAGACAGAGCAAGACTTGTGCTTTTGAAACCTCAAAATCCATACCTAATGGCACACCTCCTCCAAAAAGGCCACACCTCTTAATCCTTTCCAAACAGTTCCACAAATTTTGGACCAAGCACTCAAATATATGAGCCAGTGGGGACCATTCCTATTCAAACCACCACACTCCCATTTCTCAGTTTCTTAATTTGGAAATAATAGTATAACACAGTAGTTCTCAGCCTTTCTGATGTTGTAACTCTTCCAAACAGTTCCTCATATTATGGCGACTCCCCAACCATAAAATTATTTTCATTACTACATACCTGTAATTTTGCTACTGTTATGAATCATAATCTTTGTTTTACAATGGGTCTTAGGGCCACCTCTGTGAAAGGGGTTGAGAATTGCTGGTATAACAGGTAGATAGTAGCAGCCTAAGCAACATTGTCAGATATAATTAAGTACTCAGCACTGAGCCTCACACCTAACAAGGTTTACTTAGTGCCTTTGTCCAGTTACTAGCCTATTACCCACTCTTCCTCCTTAAAGTCTAGTGTAGGAAAATACTGGGAAGACTTAATTTGCCCAAACGCTTCTCATACTATGACAAAGGACTAACTTTATTTCAATTTCCTATCTGCCCAAGCTCTGTGTATAAATTCATTTCTTGCTATGTACAATTGTGTCTTGATGAACAATGAGAGTCTACACATTTAAATATCACAACAGTAGCATGTTGCTTAAATATCTTTGCTGGGATAGTAGCCATAAAATTCTCAGGCCACATCAAGTAGCAAGCAAAAGCTCTCCAGCAGAGTCCACTACATTAGATTCTTTCATGTTTCAGCTCTCCTGGAAAATGTGTCTATCTTGAGAGGCAATAAACTCATCCTAATAAACATTCAACAAAGAAAGGGAATTGCATACCAATTTCCTTATGAAAATGGATGTGAAAGCTCTGAATAAAACAGTCACAAACCGAATCCAAGAATAGATCTAAAAAGTCATCCACTATGACTAAGTAGGCTTCATCAAAAAGATGCAGGGATGGTTCAACATATATAGATAGATAAATTCAGTCCTGTGCAAAAGGTATACCCAATAATAGAATAACCTCTGCTGTAATGTGAAGTGTAGGCTTTGCTTTATGGGATGTATTTTTTTCTCATGACTGCCTGGCTTTATTCATATGTTTTGCCTTTTCATTCTATAATGAAGCACAATTCTCAAAACCTGGGCAAGTCTTTTCTGCACATGTGTGGGCCTCTGTTGGTAAGAAATTAAGCCACTGAACATGTTTGAGATGTGTAGTTTACTTCCTAAAGTACTTAATGAATTAAAAAAATCTCATAAGCTGAGACCTGGGGGCACCCTAGTGGGAACCCCAGGGTGCTATAGGGACCCCTGCCTGAAGCCAGGGCCTGGCTGCATGCACTGCTCGGAGACAGCCTGTTCTGGCAGATGGCATTTATAGCTTGGGGTCCATGTAACTTGCCAGCAAAGAGGCATAGAGGGAGCTCTCATTTGGGACTCATTTTGGAGTAGTCTTAAGTATCTGCCCTGCCAAAGAGAGGTCTGCCTGTGTTGGCTGGCTTTTTAATGGTCCTCTCCTCTCTTCCAAATCTTGCCTTTCTCATCCTCCATGAATATAGTGTCCTCAAACAAATGACAAACTTCAGGTACACAGAACCACTCTGTGGGTTCCAATGCATTTGCAATGTAAATAGGAAAAGCTGGGAGACTCTTGTGTAAAGTGCTAACAAGGATTTGTTCTGCTGAGCAGAGAGCTGACTCTTCCAGCCAAGAACAGCGCAGGAAGACCTGGCCTCCATCTCTTTTGTCCCCCCACTCTTTAGCAGGAAACACCATTGATCGCCCACCTCAGGGAAGCACTTATTACTTAAACAGGCCTGCCTCTCTCTCTCTCTCTCTCTCTCTCTCTCTCTCTCTCTCTCTCTCTCTCTCTCTCTCTCTCTCGCTTATTTCAGATATTCCAGGTCAGAAGGAGACTTTGGAATAAAAACGGTGCTTTCCTTCACGCTCTCATGAGGTCAGAAGAACAGTATTGTGATGAGCAGGATCTGTCCAACCTCCAGGGCAGCTCCCCCGAGCCCAGAATGGGGGGTGAGGATCAGGGGAGGAGATGCTAATAATGACCTCAGTATGGCTGGAGTCTGGGGTATGCAAAGAAGGAGGAAATTGGAAAGGAAGAACACTGGGAAATATTATCTCCAATGACAGCAGCCTTTGACACCCTTGAATGCTCCCTAGCCTGGATAGCATCTCTTCTATGCACTTCCCTGCCTGTCTGCTCACCTCAACTAGCTCTCCACAGTGCAGCCATGCATACATTCCTACCGAACTCAGACTTTGTTGCTACTCCTACCTTGACCTGTTTTCTTTTGCTTCTTGGTCTAGGAAATGGCTTGTCACTTTCTAAACTCAGATAAAGAGGCTCTTCTTTTGTTGAAAATGCCCCCCCCCGCCCCCGCCAACCTGGATGATTTTAGCTCCTTTGTCAAAGATCAAGTGACCATAGGTGTGTGGGTTCATTTCTGGATCTTCAATTCTATTCTATTGGTCTACCTGCCTGTCATTATACCAGTACCATGAAGGTTTTGGGTTTTTTTGGTTTGTTTGTTTGTTTGTTTGTTTGTTTATCACAATTGCTCTGTAGTACAGGCTCTGCCAGTGCCTAACAAATACAGAAGTGGATGCTCACAGCCATCCATTGGACTGAGCACAGGGTCCCCAATGAAGGAGCTAGAAAAAGGACCCAAGGAGCTGAAGGGGTTTACAGCTCCATGGAGGAACAACAATATGAACTAACCAGTACCCCCAGAGCTTCCAGGAACTAAACCACCAACCAAAGAAAACACATGGTAGGACTCATGACTCCAGCTACATATACAGCAGAGGATGGCCTAGTCAGTCATCAGTGGGAGGAGAGGCCCTTTGTCCTGTAAAGGCTCTATGCCCCAGTATAGGAGAGTGCCAGGGCCAGGAAGCAGGAGTGGGTGGGTTGGTGAGCAGGGGGAGGGGGGAAGAAAAGGAGAGACGATTTCGGAGGGAGACCAGGAAGGGGGATAACATTTGAAATATAAATAAAGAAAATAATAAAATTTAAAAAACAGAGGCTCTTCTTTGGGAAGCTGTTCCCAAATACCCCTGTCTAGTTTCCAATCCCTCAGAAGCCAATGAAACCCTCCTGTCTGTTTTCCAATTCTTAACAATTTTAGAGCTGATCATCTCTCTTTCCTACTACATTTGTAAGATGTAAAGAGCAAGAGCTGGAAACCAGTTCGCTTACTGTTATATCTTAAACATTAGCCGGTGTATTACAGGTGGCTTATAAGTAGGTAACAGAAGGAACAAATGAACAGAAGAATGAAGGAAGTCAGAACTCAACCCACCTGCCTGTGCCTGTCTCAAAGCATGTTTACTCAGCCATTCTGCTGAAATAAAAAGGACCAGGATAGAAGCAGCAAGCCAGAGCACCGTGAGATCACAGGGTCTTACTCACATCATCTGAAAATGAGGGTGATTTGTACCCCGTCAGAATTTGATATGCTGATCCAGAGAAATACCTAGCCTGGCCTTTAGAAAGCACTCGAATAACAAGCAAAATTTGCATCTTGATCTGATATGTCCAAAACTGGTGGTAGGACCCTCGTTGAGAGTCTCAGTTTCTCTTTCTTCTCCAATCTGTTTTCATGTATGTGCTCATGTGTGTGTGTGTGTGTGTGTGTGTGTGTGTGTGTGTGTGTGTGTGTGCGCGTGTATCTATGTGTATCTGTCTGCCTGCCTGCCTGCCTGGCACCCTCCCTATCCACTAGACATTGATTGTGTGCTTGTTGTTGCCAGCATCCCACTTTCTCAAGGTCTCCCAACATGCACACGGGCACACACACAAACACACACACACACACACACACACACACACACACACACACACACACTCACACACTGTAGCATGGTAATCCTGATGAATTCCAGATCCGTGCACTGTTAGTGATTTAACAGAAGCCTACAAGAAACATACTAAATCTTCACTTAATTTTGAGGTACTTTTAAAGGTGTGTTAAACTTTTATCTACACATAGCTATGAATTTCTCAACCTACCCAGTTTTTAAGGCAAACTAGTAGGAATGACAAAGAATGTATCTCTTTGAAAACTGAAGTTTGCTAGGTAGTAATGTAGAAATTTGGTGCCTGAGGCTTCTGAATGCATGAAAAATCCATTAGAAAGAGAGCTCAGAAGAGCCTTCAGCTGTAAGGTAAAAGCATATAAAAGTATTTGAATTTTTTGCTTATTTGTTTTGTTTTTCAAATTGATAAACACCCAGGAGGCATTTCTTTTTAACCCAAAGGAGATAATGTGCCAGCTTGGCCCTGTTGGGGGAGCATTGTAACAACAAACTTGATCATTTCAGGGACAAATTGTGAAGATTCAGTATGAGTTTCTTGATTGCAATAGCAACTGGTCACAAGCAGCCTCCACTTAAAGCCAGGGACCTTTGTAGTCGCTGTGCCAGGAGGCCATAAACATATGTATCTTTGGAAAACGCTCATGTGTTTTCAACTTCCTGAAGAATTCTTGTAAAATATAACCGAACCACATGACCCTTTGTCCTGGACTTTTATTCCACTAATGGACAAATTGGGAGGAGGCTGAGAACAAATGTGCTTTTAATTACCCAGATGCCTTCTTAATAGAACCTTGGATTAGTCTTTAGCCACTAAACATTGTCCAGAAATTTCTTAATAATGTTGGTGTGCAAAGCATTCCTTCCAGGAGAATAAAGATCTCATTGCCTGGCAGGCAGAGTTCTGTCAGGTTATTCAGGAGACAACAGACAAAGAGCGGGTATTGTATAGACCGGAAGAATGACAGGCTGCATCTGAGCTGCCGGTTCTTCCAGTAATGGCAGATTTTCTAACTCAGTGCAGATCCTCACAAAACTGGGTGGTCAGCTTTGGAGAAAGGTAACAGTGGGGCTATTGATTCTGGGTGGGAGCAACCTAATTCTGAACTAACCTGAATTGATTCAGTACAACAGAAAGCCTTGGTATCGGATTAAAATTAGGATTAATATGTCAAATGTTAGGTCAGGATGTTAAACCCCAGTGCTGAACAACCTACATGAAGAAAGTCAAAATTGATGCAGGCAGCTTTTAACTAGAAGATAATTTGTTGAGTGGTTCTAGAAAAATGAACTTAAACTTCACTGGTGATATAGGTAGCATGTGTCTGTGGGTATGTGTATGTTTCTGTATGTGTGTGAGAGTGCATATGATTGTATGTATGAATAACTGTCTTTGTGTCTGTGTGTGTAAATGCTTGCATGCATGCATGAGACAGACAGAGAGACAGATTTTCGTCTGGCATAGCTGAGAGACAGTCTGGCTCATTATTTGTCCTTACTTTTATAAAATTGCCTTGCCAGAGGCCAAATCTGTTGCTCAAGTTTTCCAAGGAGTCAGCAATTAACTCTCCCCAGACTCCTTCGAAGACGCACTCTCCAGCTCGCTCATGCAGGATGCAGACTACCATTTCCAATATGTTCTTCTGACTCCAAAAGAATGGATTCATGTTTAGGGAAACAGAAAACAAAAACAAGCTTGACATTAAGAAACATCCACACAGCTGTCTTAGAGAAGAATACAGGACATCAGGTCAAATGTCCTGACACAAAGAGGAAAGAGAGCACAGGAGCGAGGGGTGAGGGTAATTTGGAAACAATAAAAAGAAAATGATATTTTATTGGAATATGCCTTTTCCTTCATGTTTTGAGGTCACTTTGATATTTTCCTCCTTCTATATTGCTTGTCTTAAAAGAATGAAGAGATTAAAGGGTCAACATGCCCTTTTATAGACAGCACAGTCAAGGGAACTTTGCTTTACTTAAAGCAATGAGGGTTTTAGTACCCAGTTCCTGGCAGTTAATAAAATATACTTCTCACTCTTCCTGTTGGATTTTTCTCTATCAGCCTTGTCTGGTCAGTGTAGAATAGAACATTTAATCTATTTAGGAGTGCTGCAGCCTGTAAGCTTCCAGGTGCTTTGGCGTAGGCAGAATGTATTTGCAGGCCTTTAGACATCCCTAGTCATGAACAACTTCTGACTGATGGTGTCTGTTTGAGGCTTAGCCTGCCCAAGGCCCTTTGCTGCCACCTGTCTAGATTTCTAACTCCTGTATTCAGGCCCCTAGTAGCAAAGATCAGAAACCTTCAGAGGCTCCTGTCATTTTAGTTTCACTTGCTCTGTCTGGGAAATCAGTTTGTCCTTAAACCTACCAGTCCTGTATCACATTCCCAGAGTCCTAGGAAGCAACCAAGCCAAAATGAAAGTCAGCTGAGAGTGTCCCATCTACCCACAATGATGGGCCAATGACAAGAGCTGCTGCTGCTGCTGCCTGACTGGACTGGGAAGAGATGCTGAGACAGGGGTCACTGCCAGGCAAATCCTATCACCAGGGCTTCTGTTTAGCACACCCTCAAGAACAGCTGGAACCTGGGGCACTTCCTACAGCCCCATAATAAGAGAGCAGGGACTTCATAGCCAGGCTTGTTTCAACACAGACTTTCATGCTTACCAGATGCTTGAGCTGAACTTCACAACCTGCACCCCAAGGTCTCAGTTTGACCATTTGCAAAAGTTGGATAAAAGCATTGATTCTGAAAGGATATTGTAGACAACATGTATGAGAAGTTTCTGGAACCTAAGTACTCAATGCATATGTGTCATTATTTCCAAGTTGAAAGATGGGAGCACACTTGCATATACCTTGATTGTATTTTTATTTTTAAAATAATATGTTAAAAAATGTGTCGATTATAAATGTCTATAAAAGACAGAATACAGGAAGTCGAGATTGACTCCCCAAAAGATCTGAGTCCAAAGAAGGTATAGCATGTTTGAAAACATTCTTGATAAGTCAGAGATCTCTCAGCCAGGCTGGAGCAAGAACAGGACTGTGTCCTCTGCTTTTTAACTGTGGTAAGTCTGAGAGCTGGTCTGCTAAGCCCACTCCAGTGAAATCTGCCTGTTGAGGTCAAAAGGCCTGGAGGCAGTCATGAGGCAAAGAGATAAAGGGTAGAATAGCTCAGGGCTAATCTGCAGAGTGATTACTTAGGACTTAGGACAGTAGCGGAGTCTCACCCAAACAAGGGAATACACAATGGCCTAGCGAATAGGTGGGTTAACCATGAAAGAGTGAGGGAATCCCCCGAGACTGGTTTCTTCACTAGGCCCAAAGGAACAGCATAATCAGGCATTTACTAAGAACTCCCGGTGGTGGGCTTCACAATAGACTAGCATTACACCTGGCTCCCTTCAGGTAAACAGCGGCCTGGTCCCCACCATCTTTTGATGTATACATTCCCTTTGTTTTTGTGTCACTGTAACTCAGCAGCGGATGTATCTCGCCTGGTTTTCTGTTACTCTTCTGTATAAAAAGTTTGACGCTCGACTTGACAAATTACACTCAGATTCAACACACTCTCATGTCGCATCTGTTTGTCACCCACTTTTGCTGACTCCTTCACCCACCTGCAACCAGAGACCTGCTCTGCGCAGATAGGAGACCCCAAAAAAGGGGTTAGTCTGCGGCACTGGTCAGCTGTGGGCTGTAGCTTCCAAAAGAATAACAGCTAACACACAGTCCAATTTCTAAATAAAGGCAGACAACAGGTAAGGGTGACAGCAGAGAAGTGTTGGAAGTTGTTTGTTTACACAGACATCTTCCCAGGCTGAATTGAGCTAACAAGCCCATAAGCTTCTTTGTAAGAGTCACAAAAGCCGGGTTGGAGTTAGGCAGTGTCTAAAGATCAACAGAACAGCAATTAGGGACTGACGAATTTACTAACACAATTTTCTTTCCTTTTCTCCAATGATTTCTCTGTGCAGCCTTGGCTTTTAAGATTCGGTTACAGCAGCTTGACCTGCTTACTCAGCAGACATGTGCCATTGGGAGGATGCCACGATCCCCTTTTACAAAATTAAATTTTGAAGGCAAAGGTGTCAAGTTTCATTTCTATTTAATATAATTCTATGAGACTTTACACAGCTCTGTAAAGACCAAATCAGCACCTACTGGTACCATATGTTCTCCAGTTTAAACATGTACCGACTGGTGCCCAAGGGCTCACTGCTAATTATTTAACCAAGCACCAATCACAGCAAACCTTTATCAGCCAAGTAAATAGTACCCATAACAGAACATAGATCACTTTAAAACCCATCATAAACCTGTGGCTAATTAGAGAGATTCAATAGGCACAACTTAAGAATGATAAATTATTGAAATGTAAACTATCCAAAGCATCGCTGTTGAACTTTCTAGTGATTAAGTATTTAAGGAGCCTAACACTATATGGGTCTTCTCTCTCTCTCTCTCTCTCTCTCTCTCTCTCTCTCTCTCTCTCTCTCCCTCTCCCTCTCCCTCTCCCTCTCTTTCTCTCTCTCTCAGTATTGTTCATCTTACCAGAAGCTTTCTTTTGGAACCAGAATATAATACCCATTTCTGAATTTTTGGTGCCCATGTGACTGCTATTTTGTACATTAAGAATAATCTTTTTCATTATAAAGCAAGTTCAAGTCCAATGTGCCTGATGTAGACCCTGAAGGAAATTCTACAGGATTCCTGTGTCCACACAATGGATGTCTGCGAGAGGTAGCCATAAGAAAGTGACCCTGTGACTGTGCCTGCCCTTAATCAAATTGCCTTGCAAATTCCCTCTCTAGGAAACTGGGGGTTAGTGAATGTTCTTTCCCTAAACTTGCCCTTCTCTGTTACTGTGCACTGGTAACTCCTTCATGGAGATGTGGTACCCGGGCAAAGGCTTCTTGTTTCACTCTAGCTGCACCGAGATGTAAAGCAGTGCAGGGTGAGGCCAGGGGAAGCAGGGACAAGAGGAACTGCAGAGATGCTACCATGCTACCAGACCTGTATTTCCTGAACTCTTTCTTGCTAGTTTTACCCTAAATAGCTTTAATGATTAAATTAATGATTTAAAGGATACATTTTTCATTTAAGACTCCTGGATTCTATGTGCTCAGTAAAATAATTTGTTCTAAAGAATGGCCAGATTGAGTTTCTCTTAGTCTGCTAAGAGAAAACACTGTGAACTAGGGCATCTTCTGCTTGCAAAGGCAATGTACTCTGTGCTCAGCTCTTAAATAAGGGCTCATGCCTCAGATGAAACCCTAGTTTGGGCCAGGTTCGGTGATGCAAACCTATCCTGAATCTCAGCTCTTACAAGGCTGAGGAAGCAGGAGGATCACGGGTTGAAGACCAGCCTGAAATGTGTAGTGAGCCCTTGCTTCAAAACAAGCAAAAGAATCAGTTTGGGGTACAGCTCTGTTAAGAAGAAATCCAACTATTTGGGGGTAAATTGTCCTGTTGGTTTCTGGGAGGCACAAGATTGTCTGATGAAAGCATCAGCGAGGAACTGGATGGAGCCTTGCCCACACAGCAGAGCCATTGTAGAATCATAAATCCTTACAAGTTTCGGCAATCATGAAATGTTTCTGTTGAGCCCATTCAGAGCACACTCAAGAGGCTAAGCCTAAAGTCTTTGAAGTAGTCCCATTACTTAATAATTTGGTCAGAATATAGTGTCCCTAAAAATCTTTTTACATATCTGGGAAGAAATAAGAATAAATCTAAAGTTAGTATTCACAATGGTGACAAAATCAGCAAATTTTGAAAATTAGGTTTTAATTTTGTTTAAAATGTCACTGCTACAACTCTTGGTTTCAGAATGTTTTTGTACACCTTTATCTAGAACACAGAACCAACCCCCAGTCTCCCACCAGGATTTAACAGTGGTCATAGAACACAGAACCAACCCCCACCCCAGCCTCCCGACTGGATTTAACAGTGGGTCCTGCTTTGAAGGCCTTCTGCAGGTCACATGGGAAAGACTTGGAAAAGGCTGATTTCTGAGGTGAAGATAGACATTCATTACCTTTTCACTATTCCTTCCACAAAAGTCTTTCCATGTTTGGCAAGGACATTTAAAACAAATATTTGAATTTGGTATTGCTTTGCATTTAGCCAAATACTGACCTTCTCTAAAAACTGGCTTTTAAAATGGTTTCTTCCCAGTTTTCCTATCATTTTTAAGTCAAACTATACTCCAAGGATAATGAAAGCCATGCGCTCTCACTTTGCTCCCCAGATTTCCTCAAAGGGCTGTTATAGAAGGTCACCTGGCAACAGGCTTATGAGTCCATTTCCAGCTCATGTCATCATTGTTTGAACTTGAATTTGGCAACTGTGAAATTGTTAGTGTGGAAAAGTCAAGAATTTACTATAATCTTTGCTTCTTTCAATCCTAAAGGAATACTTTAGTAAATGAATGAATAAGTGAATGAATGAATGAATGAATGAATGAATGAAAAAGGGAGTGAACCACCTCAATAGTACCTCCACCGTCCTTTAAACTCTGGATATATAATACTCGAAATCCTTCTCTCTCCTAAGGAAAGTCTCTTCCTCGTTGCTTCCATTAAATTATAATAATAAAATAAATTATACATTCTATCAATACAATTCTACATATGCCACTTTCAAATGTAAGTCTCTCTGGACTTTAAAATGATGTATGTGTTTTCTGAAATCCCAGAAAAAAATCCATACAATGAAATTAGAACTTGTAGAAAAAGTCTGCACTGGCCTCAGAATGTGATCTAGGAAGGCAGACAGCAGCTGCAATGGACAAGGCTATAACTGTATGCCAGACTCTGGGCTCTGTGTGCCCACCACCCATCGCTAAATCCTAAGACAAAGTCCAAGAAATTGCTAATCATTTGATCCCCACCACAGGTTACAAAGGCCATGTAAGTCATCCTAAGCTACAGGGTCAACACGCAAGCTGTGGCTCAAACCTCCAGATCATGTGTGTCCAGAGCCAGACCCTAATGTTCCTCTGTGAACTGCGGGGAGCTGACTAAAGTCACAAAGCAGCTGTGACTGCACCTGGAGGGCTTCCCAGCTCCTCCTCTGCCTTGGACTACTGCTCCCTCTCGCCTATGAGCTGTTTAGAAACTTCCAAAGCAGGTAAGAGGTTAACATTAAGCTTCACATAAAACACCACGCTGCAAGGAATCTTCAACTGAATCCAGAGACTCCCCAGCACATCCCAGATGTGTTCCTGAGGAACCATGAAAGTTGCATGTAGAGCTGAACGGTAACCACTTCTTAGCTATCAGGCAATGTGTTTCTAAGATATGAGAAAGTATCATGTGTCTCTCTCCATCCCCTAAGGATGAGCTGGGTCCCACCGCTATAGTAAGCTTGTGCTACAGACACTTTCTTATCTTACACAGAGACAAGGTCAGAAGTGAAAACGTAACTGTAAAACAAACACATCAGCCAGACCCAAAATATAAATAAATAAAACAGTAACTCCTTTCCTGTGTCAGAGATCAAGATCTGAGAGCAGGAGACACCTTTCTATATGAAGAATGGAAGTTGGAGACAAGGACCCTTCTTTCTCTGCAGACAGGGATAGACTGTTACTACCCCCACCCCCACCACCCAATGCTGATATACTTGCTCTTCTGATTGAAAGAAAGAAAACTCTGAGCTCAAAGAAATCAAATCGTGCAACAATGAGTATGCTGAAACCAAAGATAACTCGAATGTAGACCTGCAGAATAGTTTGTGGTTTAGATCAAGGATTCATCAGAGAAGTTTATAGGAATACAGCAACTTTCAGCAAGGGGGTGCTTAATGATCTCATGATTTACTTCAAAAGAATTTGGAGCCTGGGGCTGGCTCAGTCTGTAAAGTGTCTGCCCCACGAACAAAAGGACCTGAGTTCCATTCCTAGAATGCAAGTAAAAAAAAACAGGTAAGAGGTGATTGCCTGTAATCGCAGCACTGGAGAGGCAAAGACAGGCAACACCCCGGGGTTGGGTTCACAAACCAGCATGTCACAAGTCTAACCAAATCGCACACAAGTTTCGAAAATTCAAGGCTATCCCCCAAAGCCACGGCATAGCAAGTTTGAAGATCTAAGACCTACAGTTTTCAAAGATCTTCAAGCAACCCCTAGTGGGCTCCTCAGCAATGAGTCCCCACTATCGAACATTTCCAGTTCAGTTCAGGTTCTTTTGTACATCCACTCCAATCTTCAGACCTGCTCTCCAGCTGGCTCCAGGGGTTGGAAATGGAGGCTGAAAGCTGCTAACATTTGGATATATGTTTGCTGACACACTAAGCCTTCCAGAGCTAAACTCAATGGGGTGGCTCACAGGCCTAAGTCAGACAACTTCTCAACTTTGTATCACCTGTCTAGATAAAAGTTTCAGCCACCTTCAAAGCAAAGTTCTAATCACCTATGACCACACCGCCCAGAACGCAGATCTTCTTGAAATTTAATCCTCTTTTCTATTGATGACTTTTCTGGTGACCCTCATGGGAAATATTTACACCTTCCTAGGACTCCATTCTCTCTAGACCTCAGAAGGCACAGGCATGGACTGTTAGCCATCATCTGTTTTTATATATCTTAATTCCACTTAACATACTCTTTTTCCAGTGAAGGGACAAACATGCAATAAAGCTGTCTGCATCCCTTCCACATTGCCCTGCCTCAATCTCTGCTGTGCTGTGTTCCATGTTGCAGCTTAGCAAGCCAGGATCTGAGAAGGGCTCCAAACTCTTGCCCAGGTCACTATGTTTAAGTTAGTGTACATTAACTCCAGACTGCAGTTTGGCGTATGTGGTGGTTTAAATGAAGATAGCCCCCATAGGTCCACGGGAGTGGCACTATTAGGAGGTGTGATCTTCTTGGAGGCAGGGACAGCATGGGTGTGGGCTATGAGGTGTCAGAAGTTCAAGCTAGGCTCAGTGTTATTCTCTCTTCCTATTGCCTGCTAAGCTGGATGTAGAATTTTCAGCTGCCTCTCTGGCATCATGTCTGCCTGTGTGTTGCCATGAACTACTTACTGTGAACCTGTAAGCCAGCCCCAATTAAATGTTTTCCTTATAAGAGTCACTGTGGTCATGGTGTCTCTTCACAGCAACAGAAACCCTAAGACAGAGTGAGCCCTCTGGACATGGAGATCCCACAAAGTCTGACCATAGTTCAGCAAGGTTTAATTTGTAAATGTCACTGCTCTTCCTGATCCTGGCCTCCGAGGGGCTGATAAACTATTTGAAATTTATGACTATCAGACAAAAACATTGCTTGATATAAAGTGTGTTATATTCTTATTTTTGAAAACATGTTATTTTTCTCTGAATGGTTGTGCTTTGATGAATATAAAAACTATCATTTTTACCATGACAGGTAGTGGCTTGGAGTATATCCACAAACTAAATTAAGTTCTAGAAGAGTAGCTGAGTCAGGCATGCTATTACAAGTGCTGACGACCCTGAGGGGAAGCCAGTCAGAAGTTTATGAGCATGAGAACGTTGAGGCAGCAGTGGGTGTGAGGGCAATAATTCAAGGCAGCATTAGTCCCCAGTGCTGTCCAAAGACTAGAGCCACCTTGAGAGGGGAAATAGCAACAACAAAAGAGCCCTGAGGAACCAGGAGAGGCACAGAGCCATCCAGGAAGAGTGAGCCCGGGACTATGTGGGAGAGCCCTGAGGAACCAGGAGAGGCACAGAGCCGTCCAGGAAGAATGAGCCTGGGACTATGTGGGAGGCTGGGCTATACATACAGAAGACTAATGCACTTTTCCTTCTGTGCCCTTCACCTACGAGGACATCCCACAGCCAGACTGTTGTACATTATGTTGCTTTTGCAGTCAAGAAAAAACTGTATTATACAGCTAAGGTAGAGAACTGTATTACACAGCCAAGGGAGAGAACTGTATTACACAGCTAAGGTAAAGATTAAATATTTTAATTAAAATTAAATATGCTACAATATGGAACTTAAAAACTAAAGACTTCCCCAGTAGAGGCCATGAGATGGCTCAGTGGGTCAAAGTGCCTGCCGCCAGGCCCAGTAACCTGATCTATCTCCAGGGCCCATATGGTAATAGAATCAACTCCCAAAAGTTGTCCTCTGGTCTCCACATACCTACCATGGCATGTAAAGGCATGCATGCAAAATTCATAAATTATGATAAAAATTGTACTATCTATTATGTCAATTAAAAGAAACCCAAAACAAAGTCACTTCATTTGGTGCTATTTATGGTAAATATCTAGAACAGGTAACTGTGGTGACAGAAGAAAAACTGGAGATGTCATAAGCCATGAGAAAAGTAAGGGGAAGCAGCCAGTTACAGAGGTGTGTGGGTTTTCTCCTGAAATGATGAAAACATGTGAAACCAGGAGTGTCTGCCCAGCACTCTGAAAGAATGCAAGCTCTTTGGCACCCTGGATATCATGTGGACTTTGAATCTTTAATGCAGTGATCACAGGCAAAGGAGTGAGGATCTTAACTCAGGGAGGAGAAGGCAACATCCCAGCTGAGACCTGAAGCTCAAGCCCTGCTTGTGCTATGCAGAGAAGATGGGGAGAAGAGGGAAGCGAAGATGAGGAGAGTATTGTGAGAAGATGCCATGCATGTGATGATTTGGTAGTGCTCAGTTAAGATCTCATCAACAAACAGGAGTTAGTCAGTCCTCTGTTTGTAAGGAGCATAGTCACTCATAGTGCAAAGAAGCCTTTGTAAGTGGTGGATATCTTATCTATCTCAACCGATCCTTAAAGAAGACCTAAGAGATGAGAAGAGTTAACCTCAACTTCCGGATGAGAGCAGTTAACATCAGAGAAGTCGTGTAACTTAGCCAGTGCTTCACAGCTTAAAACCAAAAAGAACAAAATTCAAATTTCAGTATGTTTGACTTCACAATCCTAAGTATCACCACCAAAGCAAGGACTTCTGGGGGTTTAGGTTATGACATCACTTATAACCTGGCTCTTATTTAGCAAAACAGCAAGCAGGTCATAAGAATACATGATTTTATTGGAAGCACAGTGTCAGTCTCGGCACTAAAGAGTCCAGATTCTCTCCATTACAAGGACTGGAACTCACTGCAAATGTCTAAGTCATTAGACAAGGAAATAGGTAAGAACGTGTATACTTGCACAGCCTGGAGAGAAATACCTGGGCAACTCTGAGATCTTGGCTGTTATTACAAAGAAAACATCACTCCTCATGTGCTAAACAAACTGTGGTCCATTAACTCAGCACTGGAGTTCATTTTGGCCCCAAAAGTGCTGGCACCCAAACAACTTTTACCAAAAACACTTGTCCAATATATTTCTACATCCATCCTTGTTTTCCTTCAGACATACTTCAGTAATTGCCTGTCTGCAGGTACAAGATGCTTACAGGAAATGATTAATCTTTCATGAGATTACTGTACTGTTTCTTAATTCAGTGCAATGAAAGCTTGAAGGGACAGGCGCTCACAAGTCTACGCACGCTTCGGGGAAGAAAACTTTAAGCAGGATAATCACACAACAGGGATGATGAAATCTCTTTTGCAAATAAAGCATCAGAACAGATCAAAACCACACACGCCATAGGGAGGGGGAAGCCTACCTCTAAACCTAAAACCCAACTTTCTTTCTTTGCCTAGTAAGAGGCCAGATGGAGTCCCCAGACATTATGAGCCGCTACAGCTGGAAGCTGAATGGTTGATCGGAACCCCAGTCTCGCATGGAGA
Source organism: Mus minutoides (assembly GCA_902729485.2). Taxonomy (NCBI): domain Eukaryota; kingdom Metazoa; phylum Chordata; class Mammalia; order Rodentia; family Muridae; genus Mus; species Mus minutoides. Next base: position 1,881,854 of record LR749599.1, read on the forward strand.
CACCGGAGATGAGAACGGCTGTTTGCTTCTGAAGCAGGTGTGGTTAGGCTAAATGGAGAGAAGATGCCCACCTGGAAGGACGCGTCCACCAACTGCCCAGGGCTGTCTGCTTCCACAAACACCACCTGTTCCTACTCAGAGGAGATGGCTCCCGTCCTCGGGAGCTTCTGCTTGTGTTTATTGTGTGGATGCTTTTGTGTCTCACCAAGTCCAGAATCCCACATGAGTCTCTGGATGCTGATGGGGGTCACTGTGCTTAATCTGACTCTGGACAATGACACCGGCTTCTAGGGTGTGAGGTTCACGTATTTTTCTGGGAGCCGGGAACGCGTGTGAAGGAGAATAAGAAGCAGTACCTGGAGGAAGAGGGCGATGATCCTGAAAGAAACCTCTTCACGACGACGGTGCCCGTGGGGTCTGGCCAGACAGCGTGGTGACATGTGGTCCTTCCCTCTGCACCCTATTCCACAGTTCACTTCCTCAGCCTTCAGACACAGAAGCAGGTGTACACATGAACGCAGGCCTTCCTTCATGTCCTTCCTATTCCTGCTGCGTCTGTGCCTGTATCCTCAAACCCTCCAATGACATGAATCAAAGTCTTTGTCCCTTGGAGTCTTCCTGACAAAGTCAGACCCAGAGAATTTTTTTTTAATTGCTGTTACACTGGAAAGCTCAGTGCCCTTTGCTTTCTACTCTTGTCCAGAAAACAAACCTTACCTCTTGAAGAACAGGGGGCAGAGGGCAGAGAGCAGAACCCAGTCTGTCACCCAACACAGAGGCAAGTGTTCAGCAACTCAGCCATGTGCTGTAAGCAGGAATGGATAATGAAGGAGGATGGATATAGCTGAGCCATGGGAACTAAGAAGGGAAGACACCGAAAGGACTCCAGTGACGTCGCTTTGAGGCCTCCACTAGAAGTCCCACCACTTTCAGAAGCCCTGGACATGCAGTTAGGGTGGGGACTGGCTCGTGATACTCTTACCTATTAACTTTCTGATATCTGTCAGTTAAACAGAACCCATTTTCTTATCTATAAAGTGGAGCCTTGGGGGGACAGTCGGCAGAAAGCTCCACTGAACTAATCATAACCTTGTGTTTGTGCACATGAAAAACCCACATATTGTTTCCTTGGTAAACTGAACACCACCTGCCTCAATATTAAACTCATAGAACAAAAAGACATCATTTTCTAGACTGATAACTTTTTTTAAGGCTTTGTAAATCTGCAGATCAGAACCATCAGGAGACCTTTTAAAACTTCAAATTGCTGGATCTTAATTTCAAAGATTTTGATGGATGGGCTCAGATAGGTTCAGAATCGAACAGTTAACCAGGTTAGAAGTACTAACATAATGTTTGTTGCATCTCAATTAACCAGGTTAGGAAGTACTAACTGATAATGTTAGATATGTAGATATCTGACCAAGAGCTGCCTGATAAGTAGGTATTGGCATTGTGCGGTTTTAAACATATTTCTTAAACTGTAATAAACATGAATACTGGCACATGGTGTCCAATTTAAAACTATAGTCACATCCATACGCAGGATGTTAAAGAAAGGGGTGTGTGTGTGTGTGTCTGTCTGTAAATTTCCTGAAGGTATGTGCTGTAATTACTCAGTATTCCGGACCTCTCAAATATCAATTTATCTCTGTAATCTGATCATTTGTGGCAGCTAGGGTATGTCCCCCTCACAGAGATCATTCATGTTTCTGAAATGATCCCTCTAACTAAGAAATAAGACCATATATAAAAAGAGATTGGCATAGTAAGACAAAGATAAAATGCCAGAAAAAGAACTTTTTAGTAAAAAAGCGATGAGCACCAGTCTGCTTGAAATTTTGTCTGGAAACTTGAATATTTGAGTGGAGAAGACAGGAACTTGTAAGACTGCTCTCAGCCAGGGCAGTTTTACTCCTGGGTTAGGCTCGGGTCAAAGCAATCCACAGAAGTTTAGACTAAACAGGAAGGAAAGCAGCTCAATTAACAGGACAGTCACAGGAATGGCCGCCTCATCGAGAAAAAACAAACTCAGAAGAATTCAGTTGCAGACACTTGACTCCTCCATTCAGATAAACGCCATGACTTCCAGACTGTTCCTAAAATTTAGCCTCGTGTGTTGTACTCTCATACAGAGTTCCTGAGAATCAACCCAATCCATCTTTTGGAAAAAAAAAATCAGCCCAACACGGATGTAGCAGAGAAAAGCTCTTCCTGGGCCCGGGCCCCTGCGGGTAAGGAAAGCCCTCTCACAGGAGCAGAACTGTTTCAACTTAATTGAATGAAGTGAACTTGGGGAAATACCTGACATTGCCAGCTTGACCTCGGCTAAGCCTTTTGAACTTCAATGGCTGTCCTTCAACACAAAGCCTTCTGTTCAGCTTGCAATGACTTCCCCTGATCTGCAGGTAGCTTATCCGAAGGACTCTGAGGTTTTGGTTCTCCTTCCTGCCAGACTGTGACACAAGCGTTAGGCACAAGCATCATTTCTGTGTGGGTTTTCAAGGCTAAGACTTCCGTGACATCTGCAATGAGTCCACTGAATCAAGAGCAACTCCTTTAGTTTCTAATCTTCAGAGTCAATAATTTCTCTTAAGAAAATTAAATGTATCTAATTTATGGGGCTGATAATGGAATAGCTCAAAAAAAAATGTAGCTCAAAAAAAAAAAAAAGCTGACACTGATTTAAAATCATACCATTGGGTTGGTTTTCACCTAGATCTCAAATTTCAAAACTTAATTTATGATATGGAATAATAGAAAAGACGGTTCTCAATAACAAAACGGAGATGGTTAAACAACAAACAGCCTAAATGTTTGAAACAAGTACACATAAACATCTCTTATCTAGTTCCCTGGTAAAATCAAACTTGTTATTTGAATAAATTAGCTATTCTGGCAAGTCACAGGACATGGAACCTGAATTTTAAAATATGAATAGTTAAACTATGCTTAATTGTAAGTAACTAATTTTCTTAACACTGGATTATATGCATCTTTTCTAATGCCCAGAAAAATGTAATTCATCCAATTCCTTCTTGCAAAGTAATGTATATGATTTGCCCTCATTTCTGAAGGAAATTGTTGATGACTAAAATGTTTGCTACCAGCTTGTGTCAGAAAATGTAAGGGAAGATGTTCCACAATGCTGGCAAACAGAAATGCACTAGAAATTCTATGGAAAATGACGCAGCTGGTAGACTCTGCTGAGATGAGCTCTGAACCAGCATTGCAGGGCAGTCCCTGAAGAGCACAGGCAGGGGTAGGAGTCGGGGCTTTAAAGAAAGGAGCAAGCGTTTCATGGCAGCAAATCAGACTTCAACAAAACTAGGGATTTCTACATGAAGTGAGCTAGAAAAATGTCAACAGTGTGTTGAATGTGTTTTCAATGGCATTCTAATTTAGGGTGTCAACTATACATACGTATATAAAGCATTAACAGAGGAAACCGCAAGGCAAGACACCCAACAGCTAATTAATAGCTAGTAACTAGAGAGGAGGAAACTACATGAGTGAACATTGCCAATGGGGCAGGGGGAGACCTGCAGAGATGGCCCAGCAGATGAAACAGATGCCGCACAAGTATAGATCACAGTTCAGTTCCCCAGAACACATACAAATGCAAAGTAAATGGGCCTGTAGTCCCAGCACACTGGAGGCAGAGACAGGGGTTTCCAGAGCAGGCTGCCTAGCTAGTCATGTGCATGGTGGAGCTCTGGTTCAACTAGGAGACCTTGGCTCAATGACTAAAGCAGGAAGACAGACAGAGGGAACCTTCTGCTGTCAGCCATGAAGCTTCATACGTGCACATACACCAGGATACCCATACAGAGGCAGAGGGGGAAGAGAAAGGAGGAGGAGGAGGAGGAGTGAGGAGGAGGAAGAGGAGGAGAGGTGAGGAGGAGGGGAGGAGGAGGAGAAAGAAAGACAGAAAGACAGAGAACACGCTAGCAACAGACACATCTACTATTTTGAAATATTATGTCACACTCTGTAGCCACAGGGTAATTCGATGGTGATTCTGAAGCCACTGGAATCCTTGTTAGCAGTATGGGAATCCTGGATTCATTAAAATGAGTACCACAGTTTCTGTTATCATTTTATTTCTCATTCTGGTTAAAGGAATTGGCATTCAAATTTTTTAGCAACTTAAGCTTAAAGCAAATCTCAAGCTTCTTGAAAAAGCTTTATTACTACAGATAGTTATTTCAACTGGAGAAAGTGGTTCTCTTCACCCAAATTCTCTTTTTTTCCTTTTTTGTTTAATTTATTAGATATTTTCTTTATTTACATTTCAAATGCTATCCAGAAAGTACCCAATACCCTACCCCCCTCCCTGCGCCCCTACCCACTCACTCTCACTTCTTGGCCCTGGTGTTCCCCTGTATTGGGGCATATAAAGTTTGTAAGACCAAGAGGCCTCTCTTCCCAATGATGGCCCACTAGGCCATCTTCTGCTACATATGCAGCTGGAGACACGAGCTCTGGGGGTACTGGTTAGTTCATATTGTTGTACCACCAATAGGATTGCAGACCCCTTCAGCTCCTTGGGTACTTTCTCTAGCTCCTCCATTGGGGGCCCTGTGTTCCATCTTATAGATGACTGTGAGCATCCACTTCTGTATTTACCAGGCACTTTCACCCAAATTCTAATATAGCAAAATCTACTTCTCAGAGTAGGCCACCTCTATATTGTTACCCATGCCCTCTGCAGACTTGGAACCAAGGTGCTTGGCAGCTCCAGAAGAAACCAGCATGAGACTGTGTTTAAAGCCCTTACTTCTTCAGCAGGCAGTGTCTGAAGCCTGGCAGTACAGTTGTTTGTCTCAAGGACTGTGGCATTCTGAACTAAAGCCACATTGTCAGCTGTTCCCACTCTGGCCTCTGAATCTGAACAGTGAGGATAGCCACTAAATATGACACAGCTAAAACTGAGGGGTGGAGGAGAGGGGATTTCTACTCCACGCCCACCCCTTGAGCTACACTGGCAACATCTTTATCATGTTGGTTGCAACCGTCTGAATTTTCAATAAGTTCTCTTTTTCACCACGTGGTAGCCCAAATTAAAAGCAGTTAAAATACATTCAGCTGGGCTGGTGAGATGGCTCAGCGGGTTAGAGCACCCAACTGCTCTTCCGAAGGTGGTGAGTTCAAATCCTAGCAACCACATGGTGGCTTACAACCACCCGTAACAAGATCTGACGCTCTCCTCTGTTGTGTCTGAAGTCAGCTACAGCGTACTTATGAAGAATAATAAGAAATGAGTCCTTGGACCGGAGAGACCAACTGGAGCAAGCGAGGCTGGAGCGAGGCTGTCCAGAGCGAGCGGGATCAGCTGAAACTAGCAGGCCGGAGCGAGTGGGGCCGAACGGGGAAGCTGGAACGAGCGGGGCCAACGGGAGCAAGTGGAGCTGATCAGAGCAAGTGGGGCGACTGGAGCTGGAGCAAGCAGAGCGAGCTAAGCGGCTGGAACAAGCAGGGGCCGTATGGGGGCCTGGAGTGAGTGGAGCCGGCGGGAGCGAGAGAGGTCGAGCAGAGAGAGCAGGGGTTGACCGGAACAAAGGAAAAAAAAAAAAAGAGTTAAAAAATACATTCAGCAAGCCGGGCAGTGATGGCGCATGCCTTTAATCCTAGCACTCGGGAGGCAGATTTCTGAGTTCGAGGCCAGCCTGGTCTACAGAGTGAGCTCCAGGACAGCCAGGGCTATACAGAGAAACCCTGTCTCGAAAAACCAAAAAAAAAAAAAAAAAAAAAAAAAAAACCATTCAGCTAAGTAGCTTGAAATAAGTTTTCTTTTCTTTTTCAGTTCAGTGTAGGAAGAGTCCTTATCAGCCTGCAGGAGGATTTGAAGGGGACTCTTATAACCAAAAGCATGCTGCATATTGACCTCAATAGTTTTCAAAACAGGCTAAGGTGCGTGCCAAATAACCTTGACAGAGAACAAGTAAGTTGTCTTTAATGCCTAAAAGCCCTCCCATAGGCTCACACATCCCAGCTCTTCT
>LR749599.1:1887955-1988556 GCA_902729485.2 Mus minutoides
GCTGGCAGTCTTGGGTTCTATAAGAGAGCAGGCTGAGCAAGCCAGGGGAAGCAAGCCAGTAAAGAACATCCCTCCATGGCTTCTGCATCAGCTCCTGCTTGAGTTCCAGTCCTGACTTCCTTTGGTGATGAACAGCAGTATGGAAGTGTAAGCCGAATAAACCCTTTCCTCCCCAACTTGCTTCTTGGTCATGATGCTTGTGCAGGAATAGAAACCCTGACTAAGACAGCAGCTCTCTTCCTCCTCTCAACTCAGAACACTGGTCTCTGCCACCTCACCTCTTCATTCCTAAACTTCATTAGAGGATAAGAGACAGATGTTGGGCTAACAGTACAAAGTCATGCTCACCCAAAGCACTCATCTGCAACCCCCACTGATTCAATCCGGATGCTTCACCTCTGAATAGTGAGAAGAGTATATAAGGGCTCAGATGAATAAAGTTAATCAACCTACTAAGAGTTCATCTTTGAGTTGGGATTGAATTCTGAAATTAAAACAAGTCAAATCTAACCTAAGTCACCACTGGAAAACTAAGAAGGTGCCAGAAAGAGGCAGAATTCTGGCTTCAGCCCCTTCAGAATCCCATTCCTAGGTTTTTGGGTTTTTCGGGGGTTTTTTGTATTTCTTTTTTTTTTTTTCAATCAAATGCTATCCTAAATATGCTGTGAAGGAATTTGGTAGGTGCAATTAAAGTCCCAAAACAGTTGGAGTTTATCCGAGTGAACCTGATACCTAACCAAGAAGACCTTTTACAGACTTAGCAGCAAGAGACAGGAGAAGTGCTCAGTGCCAGAGGTTCTGTGAAAGGAACTCACCAGTGAACGCTGTAAGCCCCTATTTGTCCCAAAGTAGAGGGCACAGCACCATGCTGGATGTTCATTGGATCGGTGTTGTCCTGCCTTGTGATTCAGTTCAGTTTCACTGTTATTAGATTAAGTTCCTCTGTGGAACTAGACATACTTCCAATGGTGGGCAGTCCATAAGAGCCAGTTTCCTCGAAACTTTGGCCCAAGTGACTGTCACTTGAGTGAAAGAGAAGCAATACCATTGTTACTGAGAGTACTGGCCAGGTAGGAAGATCCACTGGTATCTTTGGCACTATCATTCCCCTGAGCCAGGTGAGAGGCTCACATCGGGGGAAGCAAAGAAGCATTAGGACTAATCAAGGGGAATAAAAACCTGCTCCTCATTTCCTGCTTATGCTCAGATGTATATAGTTCATCTACATGCAGGCTAGAAGCCTTAATTTCATTCCCGACCTGCCCATCTCTCCTCCTGTAGCTGATTGTTGTAATTAAGTATATGTGGTGTGATACACATATCTTTCCTATTTCCTCTCTAGAAGACTAAGCGGCTTGGAAAAGTCAGTTCAGAGGATGCTCTGGCCATTGAGGAACACACCAGGAAAGAGTAGTCCTGACTAACCACGTAGGGCCCAGAGCAAAGGAACACAGGAAAGCTTGTGATGGCAGCAATTGCAGATACCAGTGAGAGGACAGTGGTGGGCATAGACTCATTTCCTGAACACTGAGAGGATGCTCACCAGAGCCACGCCAGTCACTGTTGGCGATCATATTCTATAAACTTCGCAAAGCACATTTTAGGTCTAAGCAAAATTTAGGTCACATGTTCCTACTTTGCCCCAAGTATTCTGACCTTTTCTTTTCCTCTCTTTTCTTTTCTTCTTTAGCAGATTTTTTTTTCATTACAGAGGATATGCTTAGAATGTCCCCCAAAGCCAGTGTCAAAATGTCCTAACAAAATCCTGGAAATCAGATTTTGTTTGAGACCAGCAGAAAAGGAAAACACTGGACAGATGAAAGTTTGGATTATTCCAGGGATTTGGGGGAAGAACTGCATACTGCAACCTGAAGGAAGACACTGTGACTATGCACAAAAGGCCCAAAGGGCGGGTCCTCCACATCTGGATACAGGGCCAAGAAGACAGTGAGCAGGATTCAGTCTGAGGCCTAAGCTGCAGCTGTAAGCTCCAGTGGGCATGAAGCTCAGCTCTGTCTTACGGAGGCAGACGTGGGACAGCACAGGCACCAGGCCATTCCTCTTCTAGAGTAGAAAGAAGTGCATGGAATTCACTTTGCTAATGAAGCAGGCTTCAGGAAGCCATGTGGCCTTCGGATCCTCAGCTATGTGAAGCACAAGATTCACCTCTGGAGGTGAACACAACAGGCACCATTCTGGAAACCAAGGAGTGCCCACCAAACTCCAAGTCTACCAATCAATACCTTCTTCCTGGATTTCCCAGCATCCCAGACTGTGAGAAACAAGCTCATATTACATCAGACAGCACAGTCTTGGGAGAGAGAGAGAGAGAGAGAGAGAGAAATATACCAATATCCACAGATTGTCAAGTCCCTCAGATAATGTATAGTATTCATATACAACCTCCTCAGGTCTCTCATATAGTTTAAACCATATCTAAATTATTTACATTTATTATTATAATGTTATATGTATTACTATAAAGACTGACATGTGGATCACATGTGGGCAGACAGTCTAGGCTAATGTTAAGATACCCCCTCACCCTCCCACAAATGCAACGTGAACACTATAAAATCATTGCTACATTGTGTTGTTTAGACCCTAGACTTTAGGGAATAATAATAAGGAAAAGTGTTGTCTTAGTCAGGGTTTCTATTCCTGCACAAAACATGACTGACAAGCAAGTTGGGGAGGAAAGGGTTTATTCAGCTTACACTTCCACACTGCTGTTCATCACGAAAGAAAGTCAGACCTGTAACTCACACAGGGCAGGAACTTGGAGGCAGGAGCTGATGCAGAGGCCATAGGGGGATGCTGCTTACAAAATTGCTTCTCCAGGCTTGCTCAACCTGCTTTTTTATAGAACCTAGAACTACCAGCCCAGGGAATGGCACCACCCACAAGGGGCCTTTCCCCCCCTTGATCACTAATTGAGAAAATGCCTCACAGCTGGATCTCATGGAGGCATTTCCTCAAGAGAGGCTCCTTTCTCTGTGACAACTCCAACTTGTGTCAAGTTGACACACAAAACCAGCCAGTACAACTGTGTCTCTGTGTTCAGCACACAGGTAAGTTTGTTCCAAATATTTTAATACATAGTTGGTTGAAGCTGCAGGTGGTACCCACTGTTTGAGAGTGTATAAAGTTCTGAAAATTGGCATAGCACTTCTAACCCTACACTTAGTAACAATAACAGTTCTTGCAGGCCCATATCTACCACTGTATTGAAGAACCCTGAGTTTCAGATAGTCACAGAGTAATAATGGTTAATATTAGATAAGTGTTTATTCCCTGTGTGCTACTCTGGGCCTACCTCAAAGCCAATTATTAAAATGTATGTATTTAGGAATCTGTATGTTGAAGAATATTACTATCTTTGGCTATCTTAATAGGTGCCTCAGGAAAGAATTATTCATATGTTAAATCTGTTTGGAAAAGCTGGATGGTAATCGGAAAGAGGGTTTGATATGGGATTTCATAGAGCTTTTAATATGTGGATATAAAAAATCCACAGGAAGATTGGTCTCTTACGCATGTGTAATATTTGTGTGGTGGTCGTTACCATCTTAGAGACATGAACGCTCAGCAGAATATAACTGGGGGAATACTGTTTAGAAGCCTCAATCCTGTAATAACAGTTTGTGATGCATCCTACATTGCTCTGTCTATCAGTCTCTGAAGCTGGTGTCTCTGAACGTTTTCCTGACCATTTCTGAGATTCCTGTGGTGAGTTTCCACACTCCGTTACGTCAGAGCTATGCACTTCTTCCCCTTTCACAGACGCTCCAGCTCTGTGCCACATGCCGAGAGCAAGGGTTTCACGATTCCCCTGGCAGCTTCCTGTTTCTCTGCCCACTGCTTTCTCCGTTTCCTTCTCAGTGTTACACTTGTCTGGCCCTTTGCTCCACTCGTCCCTTCCTGTAACTCTTACTATGCACTACCTGTACTTTCTGTGTCCACTACTGGGGGGTTTCTGGTTCTTCAGCATTGAGTCTAAGGTTTGTTGTGAACAGCCTATTTCTAGTAGCTTCAGGGCTTTTATCAAGAAGAGATGTTGAGAGGTTAGGAGAGATGGCTCAGTGTTTAAGAGCACTGGCTGCTCTTCCAGAGGAACCAGGTTCAACTCCCAATACCCATATAATGGTTCTCAAATATCTGTAACTCCAGTTCCAGGGAATATAACGCCCTCTTCTGGTTTCCTCAGGCACTGCGTGCTTCTGACATACATGCAGGCAAAACTCTCATACACATAAACTAAAGGGTTTTAAGAAACAAAGAAAGAAAGAAAGAAAGAAAGAAAGAAAGAAAGAAAGAAAGAAAGAAAGAAAGAGAAAAGATGTTGAATTTTTCAAAGGCATTTCTGTGTCTATTGAGAAAATCATATGCCTTCTGTCTTTAAGCCTATTTCTGTCATATTACACTTATCGATTTGCATATGTTGAGCAGAACTTGCCTCTCTAGGATGAAACCAAGTTGATTGTGGTATATGAGCTTAACATGTTTCAGAATGTGGCTTAAAATTTTTTATTGAGAACTTTTTGGTCCATGTTTATCAAAGAAATGCTCTATCTTCTTTTGTGCTCTCTTGTTTCCTTCTCTAGTTTTGGTATTAGGGTAATTTTGCTTAATAGATCAAATTTGGTTCTATTTTATTTATTATTTTATTTCTTCCCTTTCCCTTTTGCAAACCAGCTTAAGGAATATTAGTGTTAGCTCCTCCTTAAAGGTTTAGAGGGACTCAGCGGTAAATCCATCTGGCCCTGAATTTTTCTTTGTTGGGAGATGTTTATATTACTGTCTCAATACTATTCATTGCTATGGATCTGCTAAAGTTGTTTATATCTTCTTGATAACATCTAAGATAGGTCATATGTTCCTAGAAAATTTTCAATTTCTTCTAGATTTTACTGTTTCTAAGAATACATATGTTCAAAACTTGATTTCCTAATTCCCCTGGAACTCATTAAAAATTTTTGCTACATATACCCCACCCCCACCCCCAATTTTATTTATTTGGGTCTTTACTTCTTTTGGTGAGTCTAGAGATGGGTTTGCCTATTTTACCTATTATTTAAGAGGAGCCGCTTTCTGTTGGCTTGTTTCTGTGCAGTGTTCTCTCGGTCTCTACTTCCTTAGTTGCTGCCTGACCCTGCAGTCCTCACTACACTACAGTCTTGCACGTGGCCAGTTCTTGATTGAGTTATATCATTAGCTTATTTATGGGATGTTTGTTTGTTTGTTTGTTGTTTGTGTGTGTTAGTCAATGTAATCATTCACAGATGCAAGCTTTCTTCTTAGAGATGCCTTAGCTGTACCTCAAAGATCCAGCTGAGCTGGTAGTCAACCTTCATGTTATTCTAGGCCAAGGCTTAGTTCTCTCTATTTCTTCTATGACCCACTGATCATTAAAGAGTCTAACTTTCAGGGTCCAATCATTTGTCCCATTTCTGTATATTTCTTGAAATAAATTTCTAGTTTATACTGCTATAATCTTATACAAGAAACAATGTTATTCTTTCGTATTTATTATGAGTTCCTTCATCATTTTTCTGGATAGATTTTTGTCAACTTGACACAAGCTAAAATTATCTGGAAAGAATGAATTGGGTTAGGAAAATGTCTTCATCAGATTACCTGCAGGCAAATCCATAGGCCATTTTGATGTGAGAAGGCTCAGTTGCCTAGGGATAATGCACTCCTGGGCTGGAGCTCCTGAGTTCTATTAGAAAGCAAGTTGAGGAAGTCATGGGGAACAAGCCAGTAAGCAGCACCCTCTGTGGCCTCCGCATCAGCTCCTGCCTCCAGGATCCTGCCCTGCTTGAGTTTCTGTCCTGACTTCTCTGACATTTTCCTCTACAGGTTTCTTTTGAACAAAGAGACAGAGAAGTAACTAATACAGTTGTCATGACATCCCTTCAACTCTGCTTATGATGAAATATCCTCACTTCTCTGTGAGTTTTAAAAGATAGGGTTGGTGGGTAAACCAATCTCTGCCAGCAATTATTTACCGCCAGAACTTAAAATCTCTCTCATATTTTCCTGGCTTTTAGAGCTGCTGATGAGCAAGCTCTTGTTGTTTGGGTGCAGTTGCCTTGGAGGTGCCTGGGTCTTCTTCCTTACAATGTTCAATGCTGGCTCACTGATTTGGATTTTTAACACTTTAACTACAATGTATTGTAGCAAGGATTCTCTTTGGTTGTGCCTATTTGTGGATCTAATTTTTTTTAGATTTATTTATGAGTATTTAGATTTTACTTATGGGTATGTGTGTGTGTGTGAGAGAGAGAGAGAGAGAGAGAGAGAGAGAGAGAGACCAACGGAGGGAATCAGATCCCCTGGAAATGGAGTTAGAAACGGTTATGAGTGATTGTGTGAGTTCTGGAAGTTGAACTCAGGTATGTTGTAAGAGCAGCCAGTCCTCTCACCTGCTGAACCTTCTCTCTAGTCCCATTTGAGAATCTAAATGCTGTTTTTATTTGGATGGCCTCTTCCACTAGATTTGGAGGATTTTTGTGTTTGCTATAATTTCATTTCACTGAATTTCATTTCTCTCCCTTGGGTCTTTCTTCCAGCCCATATATTGTTCAGTCTGCTCTGCTGATTTTTAGCATCCTCTGACATTGCCCTCACACCTGCCCAGTTTTTCTTGCTTCTGCTTGTGTGTATTATGCCTAAACCTTGTTCTTCATCCCTGACACTCCCCTGTGCTCAGGCAAGTCCACTGGGGGTGCTTCCCACTGTGCTTTCTCTTTGATTCTTTTTCATTTCCAACATTTTCTCTTAAAAAAAAAAATCTCAGTTTCCTTCTTGAATTGTTGCTGACATTTGAGTTCCTAGTCCTGATTTGATCTTCTCTTTTGCATTTTTCTCTGTGTTATTGACTTTCCTCTGAAAGGCCAAGACGGGATTTATTTACTTGTTTGTATCTTCTCTGAGATCATGCCACTCTAAGCTTTTAGTCTCCATACAGCATGTCATCTATATGAGATAAAGCTGCTTAGCTAAAGAAAAGATACAGGGAAATGAAAAATCAGATGAGAACCATGATTAAATAAATGAAAATACAAAGAGAAATTGAGAGGAATGATAAGCGGGAGAAGAAAGGATCAAGGTATTAGAAAAGAAAAAGGCTCCCCAATATTGAGAAAGTCCAGAAACAAAATTAGATGAGTGTAAAAATGGAAATGGAAAAAATAATTTCCCATTCTGTTTTCATACTACATTTTTTCAATATAATAATGGGATACAGTTTATCAGTGCAGCCGTGGGAGAACATTTTAACAAGATGGCCTCCTAAGGCTGATCAGGGCTGAAAACCTAAGGCTAAATTTTTATACTCTCGGCTTAGTAGCGCACACAGTCAAGTTTGGATCTCATAAACTTGCCATAGTGAGGTAGTGTGCCCATGAAGCAGTCTCATGCCGAGCGATGCTCTGACCTGACCAGGGTAGTGGTGCATTATGAAAATGCACTGCTGTATCTGGACATGTTTTGTTCTACTCTTCTCTTGTCCTTAAGTAAACTTTTATGGATTCAGACTCTCCAGAAAATACCCTTGGAACAACATAATGCCTTTCTAAACTCTACAAAGTGGAACAGTGTTTAGACAGATGTATGTACTTCTCATGTGGAGCAGGGGATAAAGAGTCCCAGCAGGAGAGGGGTGCCTGCCTTCCATGTATTTGAACAGTGCCGAGTCCACCGGGAGGCCTCTGTGTTACAGAGGAGATGAGGCAGAGGGAGGTGAGCTCCAAAAGGTGAAGGAGCCAGAGAATAAATTCAGGGATGGACACTTTACTCCTGGAGGGATTAGAAGCCAGCGGAGCATTAGAGCCAGATAGAGGCTCACACACAGTAAATGTGCATTTCTGGAAGCAAATCTGGTGGTGTTCTGATTATACTGTGCTCCAGCAGGCAGGAAGACAGGCAAAGTGTTCAGAGTAATCATGGGGATGGGTGAAGATGAGAAAATGAAGGTCTGAACTGTAGTTATAATTATATGATTAATAATTATAAATGAAGCCGAAACAAAGAGGCCAGTTCATGAACTCTTATGGGAGAATCTGGGATGTGCTAGTGCCAGCTTATACCAGCTTTCAAGAGCCAGTGTTATATACTTAGGAAGTTTGTGAACCAGTTCTTACCCCACTGGCAGTTTAGAATCAACAGAGAAAATCAGTCATAGAACTTAGCAAATATCCCGTGCTTTCTGGGTTTTGGAGAGCCAGCCTACAAGCAGACCAAACACAGACTTGACAGGACAGAAGGCAAGCAGGAGAAAGCAGGTTCTGTGGGAAACCCCTGAGCAATGCAGCTCTCAGAACCTGGGAGGGCTCTATACCACAAAGTTGGAATCTGAAGTTATCTATGTCAGCTGCATAGCAGACTTGCCTCTGATGTGACAGGGCCATTATGGTAAACACTCCAGTTCAAGGAGGTTGGGGCCATGGTTTAATCTCAATTAATTTCTTAATGTGTCCTATCCTGATTCAAAATGCCTGGAAGGATGCCGTGCTGTGATAACAGACTAGGCAGGACCTGAGCAAGGCTAGGAGGCCTCAGACTCCACCCTGACTCATACGAAAAGCAAGTAGCATTCACACACTGCCGTTAACAGTCAAACCTATAGCTTGTGGGCCCTGATACATAAGAACCATCTTTAAAATACACTATCTTGCTTACGTGACTCTAAGAGCTGTCTGGTCCCTGCTGTGAGGCTGCTGGACCATTACTCTGTGAGGGAAGGTGAAATGTGTCTGGCACAGGCCAGAGTAATCCATTCCAGACACATGTGTAATGGGGGGAAACAGGTGCAAACAATTGAACCAGCTGTCAGCAAGCTGTGGGGATCACTCTTGATATCTTAATCACTGGTCGATCCATGCGCCATGTTGGCAGCCTTGCCGTCTTAGCTCGCTGCACATCTGCAAGCCTTTTCCATTTTCTTCTGATGTTCCGTCAGTTCTCACAAAGACTGACATCAGGAGAGATGAAAACTGAGTGTGATTGCTGCCGCTTCCTCTTTCCTACCCTAGAACCTGAGGGTTGACAAATGCTAATAATTGCTCATTTTTCACTACTGGTTGTCAGGTGCCACACAAAGCAAGAGTCGAGAGCTCCCTCTGTCCCTGTGAACATCTTGTCGGGAGTTCCGGGAACTGCATACTATGTGTCTGTGTATGTGATGTCTCTGTTGCATAAAGAAACTCTTGTGTAGGAAATTAGTGGGCTGCTGGCTGTTGTTGTTGTTTTGTTGTTTTAAATGTGTTTATCAGAGCCCCTTCATTCACAATAATACTACCCTCATAATCTCTAGGAAAAGAGTGAATGAATGTCTTCGTTATCTTTTTCCTGTCAGGAAAATGTCACCACCATAATTACCATAACAGGTAATTATCCCTAAGATAGCTGGGAATCAATGGCCTCACCAGCAGGGACCCACCATCTGAGATATTTGGGTTGATAACCCTGTGGAGGTCAATAGACCATATATACCACACATACAAAAGAATAAATGAATCTGAATGCCCCTTCAAAAATCATATCCCATGGCCTCTGCCCCAAAGACTGAGTAAGCTCTGTGTACCTGTTGGCTTGGAGCGCCATGGACTGAACCTGTGCTTTGTTGCTGAATCTAGGACATGCATCAGGTAGAGGAGCCCCCCCCCCCAGGGGATAGGAGGTGAATTCCCCAGCTTAGCTATTGTTTGCATGATATCTCTACCTAATGCTTCTTTAATTGGTTGGATTTTGTTTTTAAGTTTTATTGAAAATAATGTTTCATACAATCTATTTTACTCATTGTTTGCCCTCCCTCATCACCTCACAGACTTTTCCACCTCCTCACCCATCCATTCTCCACCCTCTTTTTATCTGTGTTTAGAATACAAAGGAAAGGGGGGGAGGAAGGAAGGAAGGAAGGGAGGGAGGAAGGAAGGAAGGAAGGAAGGAAGGAAGGAAGGAAGGAAGGAAGGAAAGAAGGAAGGAAAGAAGGAAGGAAAGAAGGAAGGAGCACAAGAAGCATGTATGAACACAGAGCACAGACACACAGAGAGAGCATATACATAGACACAAACACAGGGCACACAGAGACACAAACACAGGGCACACAGACACACACACACAGGGCACACAGACACACACACACACAGAGATACATACAGAGTACACACAAACAGACACCCCATACAGACCCACATGCACACACACAGAGACACAGAGCACACACATGCACATGCACACACCCACACATTAAGTAAATAAAAGCACAAAATTAGAAGCCATAATACACAAGGAAAAGACCAGTAAGTTTAAAAAATGACGAAACAAAGCAATATGAGACAAAAAAAATCTCCAGACAATGAATTTGTGTCATGTTGGCCATTTATTACTAGGCATGGGGCCTGCCCTTAAGTGTAATTTGTGAGATTCCACTGGAGAAAACTAATCTTTCCTTTGCAAATGGCTGTCAACTGGAGATAGCTTCTTGGTTAGGGATGGGAGCTCATGTCCACTTACCCCTCTGAGTGCCAGGACTCCCTCTGGCTTGGACATGTGCAGGCCCTGTGGATGCTGCCACAGTCTCTGAGTTTATATGCATATCAGGCCTATCGTGTCTGGAGGACACCATATACCCTTGGTGTCATCCTTTCTGGTTCTTACAGTCCTCCTGCCTCCTCTTCTGTATCACTCAGGAATCCCAAGGGGAGAGGTTTAATGAGGACATCCCACGTATGGCTAAGTGTTCAGGGGACTCTCACCCTTGGTACATTGTCCAGCTCTCTGCACACTGCTTCTTCATGACATGTTCTGTCTGCTCTCCATTCTGATTCTTTTTCCTCCTCTCCTCTCCCTAAGACCAGCAGTTAAAAAGCTTTTGCTTTCTAGATATGACTGTGTATTTTTCTTAATATTATTTACCAAATAATCTGGCTTCAATTCTCTAATGCAAAAGGTCCTAATCTTGAGGATTTGGAAAAAGGATATGACTTGTTTGTACAAATATGAGGGTTCTGTTGAACTGCCACAGAAAATGTTAAATGAGCAAAAATGGACTCAGGCCACATTCACTTCCGAAAATCTATCCAATGTCTACTTTACACTTTCTTAAGATACATTAAATAGAGCCGGGCGTGGTGGCGCACGCCTTTAATCCCAGCACTCTGGAGGCAGAGGCAGGCGGATTTCTGAGTTCGAGGCCAGCCTGGTCTACAAAGTGAGTTCCAGGACAGCCAGGGCTATACAGAGAAACCCTGTCTCGAAAAAACCAAAAAAAAAAAAAAAAAAAAAAAAAAAAAAAAAAAAAAAAAAAAAAAAAAAAAAAAAAAAAAANCCATCCCTCAGCCTGATGCAGGGAGCAGGGCCATCCCTCAGCCTGATGCAGGGAGCAGGGCCATCCATCAGTCTGGTGAACCAACCTCAGCTTCTTTTAGCAAGGAGCTTTTATCGTTAGAGTTTGCTGCATAAACAGCAAATGGGAGAGTGAACATATTCATGACAACATCTAAGGAACAAGGACAGGTTTCTGCTTTCTTAGCCTTTGCACTTCGAGAAGAAAGAGGATGGGGAGGAGGAGGTGGCTGTGTCTATTTCTGTAATGGTGTAGACAGTGGGGGCTAGATGGGAAGAACAAGGGGTTCAGAAGGAAATGAAGAGGGGTGCTGGAGGTGAGGACTCTCAGGATCTCGCACACCAGGCTTCAGGTTCCCAGAATGGCAGTTGCTTGCCATAGCCCAGTTGCTGAGCCAATGACTTTTGCCGCTGTTGTTCCTACTACAACCTTCAATTTCTGAACTGCATTGTTAAGTCTATGAGGCTCTGAATAATAAATCCACTGCAATTGCTATATTGATTAAACATGTGACATTTCTCTGGGTGGTTGAATAAGTGGGATGAAAAACTGCCAAGGATGTGGTGCTTTGTTGACTCCCAGTGCACACAGCCTGACGGGTCATGAGGGACATCCATGAGGTGACGGTGTTTATCCACTTATACAATATTGTGGTCACATGATTTGGTTCTTTTATCTCTATTCATCAATGTTATTTGAATAATAATTCCCCTTTAACATTTCTGTTTATGTACTTTTATTAAAAGAAGAATCACTGTGTAAGATAACTTTTGTCACATACACCTAGGTGGCTTGTGTGTCATATTTGTACAAGTTCATGTGTGCAGGTGTGTGTGAACATTCATGTGGATGTGAGGGTGGGTTCAACCTCAGGTATCAGCCCTCAAGCACCATCCCTGGTTTTTTAGACAAGGCCTCTCACTGGACTGGAGCTCCCCAGCAGCTAGCTATCCACCTGACTCTGTCTCCCAGTGCTGAGATAACAAGCATACACCCCACAGCTAGGATTTCCATGGGTACTAGATGTCACACTCCAGTCAGCATGCATATACAGCAAGTGTCTAAGCAACAGTCACCCTAGTGTCCGAAGTGACTCTTTAACTACATAATTAATGTGCATGAGCTAAAGAGGAAGGATGGAGCCATAGTATACTGAAATTCAGTGTGGATATCTGTAGGCCCACACACCATCATTTAATTGCTGGTGAGAATCAAAAGAGTCATGTGCAAAGCACACTGGTATCCATAATACCAGACATGTAGCCACATGTGTCCCTCAAAATGGATTAAAGTCATCTCATACATATGCATACAGACAAACTTCTTTTGAGAATACCATACATATACAATGTACTATAATTACATTTGCCTCCACTACTACCCTCTAGCACCCCTCTTCATTTCCTTCTGAACCCCTTGTTCTTCCCATCTAGCCCCCACTGGCTACACCATTACAGAAATAGACACAGCCACCTCCTCTTCCCCATCCTCTTTCTTCTCTTCCCCCTCCCCCTCCTCCTTTCCCTCCTTCTCCCTTCTCCCTCCTCCTTCCCTTCCGTCCCCTCTTCTTCTTCTTCCCCCAGGAACTTTTAATACTTGTTAGCTCTTCAAGAAGGGAAGGGCTCATGGGTACCTCCTCTGTCTGTGATGGAAAGTTAAAGGCCCAGGTTTGTACAGGTACCCAAGCTGCTGTGTGTTCAGGACTGCAGTGAACACACTTTATCTGGATGGCAGTATTTCACTGGACGGCACTCTTTCCCATCCACTGGCTCTTCTTTCTTTCTTCTCTTTCTTCTGTGATGTTCACTGGACCTGCTGGGGTATGATATAGATGTAGGTGTCTCTTCTGAGGCTGAGTGCTCACCAGTAACTTACTCTGCACTTGGACCAGATGTGAATCTCTGCATTAGCCTTCACCCTCTGATAAAGGGAACTTCTCTGCCCCAGGCTGAGAGCTGCTTAATTTTTAAGTTTATTTTATTTTTTATGTGTATTAATGTGTACATGAAAATATGCATCATGTGTGTACAGGAATCTTAAGAGGTTAAAGTGAACATCAGATCCCCTGGACCTGGAGTTCTAGTTGTAAGCCATCATTTGCATAATGGGAATTGAACCCTAGATATTCACAAAATCAGTAAACACTCTTAACCTGAGCCATGTCCCTAGGTCCCAAACATAAATATTTAGGGGAGAGATTCACAATACACTCATTTTGGAAAACAGTGGCCATGTGTTTTTGGGCTCATGCCCTCCCAACAAGCTATATGTTTTTGACCCAATCTGTAATACTAGATGTATTCTAGTTTTGCTCCTGTGAAGGAGGGCTCAAATACCATCATAAGGAAATTTGCTATCCCCAAAGAGCCATGCCACAATTGTACTCGTGAGTGTATCTTGCCTTGGAGGTTGGTATTAAAGCACACATAATCTATAAACTGTTGACAAGTTTTCACCCGCACAGAGGACATTTCCAGCTGAATTCCATCTTGATTTCCCTGCGTCTTATAACCAAAGTGCATGGTGTCTTCAACAAGAGGCAGACACACTTCCAGTACAAATATAAGGAGCATTTAGGGAGACTGAACAATCTAAATAAAATATGGACTTGAGTTAATTTTAAAATATGTAAGTCTACTGTGCTGATAGCAAGAACTGCAGGGCACAAGGGCAGCAAGAAAGCATCCTTCCTGACACACAGCCAAGGGTCAGTAAGTGACAGTAAGTGTATGGGAAAGATCACTTCAACTTCTCTGGTGACTTTCAATACTTCTTCCTTCTCGCTCGTCTTGCATGCTTCACTTAGAAATAGTTACTCACAAACAGCAGCAACACCATCCTAGGAATTAAAGAGGTGAATGCAAAGGCTCCTGTTTTTCATCTACAGACATTAGCAGATGTCTGCTGCTAGTGCATTTTCACCCTAGGCTGTTTCCATTTGAACCCATTTCATTTGTCACTTCTGGTGTCTTACTAAACAAACAAAACCTGAAGACATCATATTTTATATCCACACTCCAAGAAAATTCTTCTAGCTATTCAAGTTTAATAATCCACACTGTGATAACATATAAAGTTTTATTACATTTTATTCATTTTGTGTGTGTGTGTGTGTGTGTGTGTGTGTGTGTGTGTGTGTGTGAGTGTGTTGCATGAACACATGCTATAGTGTACACATGAAGGTCAGAGGATAACCAATAGGAGCTGATTCTCCCTTTCCACTGTGTGGGCCCCAGGAATTGAACCCATGTCATCAGGCTTGGCAGCAAGCACCTTTAACTGCTAAGCCATCTCCTGACCTAAGGTTTTTAAAAGTCATTTCCCATGAGTGAAAAAATAATTTTTTTCAACTTTAAAATTTTTATTTAGTGAACAAGAAATCCTTACTAAATTAGTAAAGAAACATTGATTTACTATGGATATATAGCCTAAGGGTAAGTTTTACATTTTCATGATCCATTAAGTTACATACTTCACAAAGTTTTAAATTTAATTTTATAATACCCAATGTTCACAAGGTTATTCCCCTCTGAGGAAAACAATGGTATGGGTTCAAACATATGGAAAAGCAGAGGGCAAAGGAAAATACATAATTTCAAAAATATTTTATCTTCTTAAAATTATGAAGGTATGGATAATCTTATGGGCTATAAAGTGTTTGTTGCCTCATGAACATTATTACATTAAGTCTGCTGCTGCCAGCTGAACTTTTTATGTCCAGACTGTGCAGAAGGAAAGTGAACCCCTGTGTAAACCAGGGGTTCCTAAGCTGTGGTGGCTCACGGTCTCTTTCACCCCAGAAATGTGTGCCTTAAATATATACTCATACAAAATAGTCACGCAGACAAAGCAGTTACTGAAAATAAATTATGAAGAAAATTCATTTCAAAAGAATTCCCTGGAATGTGTGTAATATGTTGCCATTTATTTAACACAAATGTAAACTTGCATATTACTGAGATGGCTGTGTGTCTTAGTCAGTGTTCTATCGCTGTGAACATGGGAAGCATGGTGGCACACGGGCAGACATGGTGCTGGAGAAGTCGCTGAGCATTCTACGTCTGGATCTGCAGGCGGCAGAAAGAGAGGCACTGACACTAGCTTGGGCTTTTGAAACCCCAAAGCTCACCCTTAATGACACACTTCCTCCAACAAGGCCACACCTACTCAACACCTAATTCCTCTCAGGTAATGGCACACCCTAATGACCAAGCATTCAAATATATTAGCCTATGCAGGCCATTCTCATTTAAACTACCACAGTGTACATGGTTTTTATATATAGATTAAATCTTGCCAGAATATTTGATATTATTGGACACAGAGAATCTTTAATGCTGTTCAGAGCTGATTGATATTGTCACAGGCCCACCAGACCTTAACACAACTGACTCCATGATGGAAATACCATGCAAGCTGTAAAACAGCACATAGACAGCACCACCTGCCCAAACAAAAACAAAGACCCAATCCATCAAAGACATAGTTCTGGGAAAGTCTTTAAATGTACTAACCTTGCCTTTTGGCTCCTGTATTTCTACTTCTGGCTACCTATTCTTACAACCTGACCAAGTATATGGGATTTGTGCTCAAAAGCTCACCATGAGAACAACTCAAGTTTACACTGAAATTCCAAACACGAATAGCAGTCTCCAGCCAACTAATAAAGATTTTCTATTGGCTTAAATATGTCTCCAAGCAGTCGTCTCTGGTGGATAGCCCACAACAATAATTTGATTTAAAATCATCAATAAGTAAACATGACTTTATATCAATATTTAGTAGAGATATGATTAGAACCATATTGGAATTCAGCCCTCAAACAAAAATTCACTGGATAGGTGTGGGTGGGTTGTTTGTTTGTTTGTTGTTTTTTTTTGAACTTCAAATAACTGACTCAGATGGTACTCAGAACATGCTAACTTAATATAAAAGTAGATTTATACTAATTTGATACATACTTGCTGAGGATGATGGTAGAAAAAATACTAAAATTCTGATTTCCATAATCAAATCACTGTTTCTACATGTGGAGATAGCTTTGTAGGTATAGTAAAGGCACGGCATGTTATAACATTCCACAGTCTAGGACCTAAGCCAAACTGTTTCAGGTCATGCTCAACACAGCAGGGTCGCTCTCATGGTACCAAGTGCATATGGGTGTGTCTTCTGAACCAAGGCTCAGCGAAGTCCCATGATGCCAATTTTTTTTTGTAACCTCTACATTCAGCTATGAAACTTTATATGGGTGGAGACCTGTGTTCAAGGAACTAGGGTATGGATGATGAACAGTTTATAAGTTTTTCACTCTTAATACACTGTGTAGCATTTGAGGACCTCTGAAAGCCCAAGACATAAACAAAAAAAATCGTTAGGAATGATTTTAACAACTCCTTTTTCTCCTGCTCCTTTCTGATCCTGGTGCTCACTGTCTCCCAGCTTCTGCAGTAGTCACTGTCTACACTGTGAACACACTGAAGACAGCCAGTTTCCATGGAGCACACAGCCTGGTGAGGAAGATGGCCAATCATCAAGACATCATAAACATAATTGTATACTCTGTGACATGATCATGGAAGAACACTAGTGAAGTGGAAACTTAAGAGCCCTTGGAAAGACAATTGTATTGGATAGTGTCTTGATGAAGTGGGCACAGGTGAAAGGCTAAAGCAGACTCATGAAGGAACATTTCACTGAAGCAGACACAGGAGAGAGGATGTTCAGCTAAAGCAAGCACATGAAAGAACACATGATGAAAGTTTCTTTGCTAATGACACACACACATGTTGGTCCACCTTACATAATTGAGTTCCATTTGTTAGGACTCCATAGAGAGAAGCCACTCCAAAAACTTCTGGTGGTGTGCTGCAGTTTCTAGTAGCTTTTGTGGCCTCAGGCTGATTGACAGACTCCTGTGCTGAGACAAGACATGATGTTCAGAAGGAGTCTAAGAAGGACTTGATGGACAGTGACGGAGGCTGGGCTTGCTTATAGAGCCAGCTGTGCAACCCTTGTTGGTCTTGAGTCAGTGCTGATCTTCCCTTCACTGAGAAAGGCACAGCCAAGAACGTTTCCTGGCTTTCCTACTTGTCCAAATCCCTCCTGCCTGGCTGTTCTTGCCTCCTGCTGCTATCCCCATACTACTGAACTGGACTGCTGGTCTATCCATGAAATGTATGAGAGTGGGCCCAACTGCTGCTGCTGACCTGGTCCTGACAATGCTAATGAGATTTGCTTTAAAGAATCATTTCTAAACAGGTCCACTTCCCCCATATCCTCTCTTTTCCACTACCTCTGGTGGGTGGTGGGCTAGAAGAGAGGTTAAACTGTTTAAGAACCATCATTAAAAGTAACATTTGAAAACATTAGAGTTACACAAGAAGCTTAAGGTTGCCCCAGATCCTGCACTGCTTAATCCTGGGAACCTGCCTGGGACAGTTGAGGGAATGAAAAAAAAAGAGGCGTGTTTACAGGAACAGCACTGTTCCAGAGGGAAGCTAATCTCAGTAGGAGGCCTCTGTACGTCAGCCTCTCAGGCTGTAAGCCTCTGAGAGGATGGAGCTGCAGGTGCTAGTCTTTGTACACACTGCTCAGTCATCCCACCACTCAGAATCACTGGTGTCTGCAGACACTGTCAATATTCTCAGAGCAGAAGGCTTTGCCATCTCTGTGACCCACACACACCTCAGAGGGAGACCTTGCCATTTCCTTGGGTCTGGGGCATTGGGTCCCTGTCCTGATGGTGCCCATGTCAAACAATTACACACTCATTTCATTCATTCTTTACACACCCAGTTAAGGCTTCTTCAACTCCCCTACAAGGAAGAGTGAGGTAGGGCACCCACCCTTCCTGTCTCAAGTCACCTCCTCTAACATCTTCCAATCCCTGAAACTCCCTGGCTAATCTGTGAAGGCATTTAGTGACAACAAACCATGGTTAAATCCAAAGGGAAGTATGCAAATATCAAATGCTATGGAATGTGTGGACTGTGTAGAAAATTCTGAAGCAAGAATTCTCCAAATGTCTTCCAAGGCTTAGCCCACAGGTGACTGCAGTATACAGATTTCAGGATTGTTCTGTGCCTCCTGAGATCATCCCACCTTTCTACTATTGAAAGAAAAAAATGGAAATCAAAGCCGCAATGAGGTTCTGTGTCATACCCACCACATCAAAACATAAAGAGACACGCAATCAGGAGCCCTGACAAATACATGTAGCAGATCAAACCCAAGAAAGTTCCTGAGAGAAAAATCAAATGCTATGGAATGTATGGACTGTGTAGAAAATTCCAAAGCAAGAGAATTCTCCAAATGTATTTCAAGGCTTACCCCACAGGTGACTGCTTAAGGGAACTATATCTACTTAAATGGAACTGAACATGTGTATATGCTATGAAGAGGAAATTCTATTTATGGGTATATATTCAAGAAAATGGTACATATGATTGCAAGATGTTTTTAAACATTCATTGCACAGTAGCCCTAACTAGGAACAACCCATGTGCCTATCAGTAGTGTAATAAATTATAGTATAAAAATACAAGACAATCCTTCAGCTATGAGAATTCAAAAACTAATACAACAAAGACAATTCTTAGTGCTGAATGTAAGAAACTGGGCTCAGAAGAATACATGATCACATATAAACTATATGACCCCATTTTTTCAAGGGTCCACAATAGGCAGAGCAGGTCATAATACAGATGCTTGTGAAGGAGGAAGGCTAGTGGCCGAGGACGGAGCTAAGCAGGAGGTCTGCAAGAGGAAGCCAATAGTATCCTATTTCTACATGTGGGTCATGGGGACACAGGTGCACTCACATCGTGACCATGTTCAGGCTTCTTCCCCTTTCTAGAAATGCAGAGAAAACGTTACTATATAAACTGTTATCTGTAGTACATATCTATGCATGTCATATTTGTGATGTCTGACCTTTTCAGTATGTCCAGTAACTGCCAACCTCAGTTCTCATTATTTGGTCATAATTTTATTCAAGTCAATCAATATATTGTTTCTCCTCTCCCTTCTCCTGCAGATCCCTGGAAACCTGCCTGCCAAGCTCTCCAGAGAAGCAAGTATGCTAACTGCAGATCTTCACATCCCTGTCTGTTCACACACAAACACAAACACAAACACAAACACAGACACGCACATACACACACACACACACACACACACACACCAAATTTTTAAATGTCATAACAAATTAAGTATAAATGTGTAATCACTCATGAAACTAGGAAGTTTGCTAGGGAAAGGGTCATTGACTTAAATACCCTTCTCAAGGGGATTTCATGCAAACAAGCTGGGGCCTGTGGGGCTAACTTAGTTGCTTTTCCTTTCACCTAACCTGCTTACCTGCCTCATCCTAGAGGCAAGGCCAAATTTGCCTTCTGCTGTGAGCCTGACCCTTTAGCCCTCGCTTTCATAGACCGCACACTCATTACATAGCCATACTGCCTCCATTGCTAGAAAGCTCTGTGGTCCAGATCTTAAAAGGTCAAACAATTATAAATTGTGTAAATTCAAATCACACAGAAGGAACAGAAACTGGAAAGGGAGCGGTGCTGTCTGGTAGTCACTCCTAGTAGCAGTGGCCTTTAGAAAGCCACTCCCTTGAGTGGCCCCACTGAAGAAATTGCAACGACAAAAGCCTGATCACACAGTGTCTGAGTGGGAGTCCAATGTAAGCCTCAGAAATTGGAACTCGGATCTTTCTGGAAGATGTTGTTTTTGATATTTTTATTCAAACAGAATTCTTATCCATGAAGTCCCAACATTTCATTGGAAATTGTGAGAGTTGTGTATTTCTCTCTTTCAAGGAGTTTTTGTATGAGGCTGTCCAGACATTTTTGAAAGATTTGATTCTAGATTAGAATCAAGGGGACAAAGGGTGTTTGCCCATTGATCATTCATTTGCTAAAAAATTATTCTTCTTATAGTGATACTTTTGAGGTTCCTATTACATGAATTCAAAAATCATCACACTTCTAAAATATTTTTAAATTACATATGTGTATGTACAAGTGTGTATGTGTGTGTGTGTGTGTGTGTGTGTGTGTGTGTGTGTTTATGCATGTGTGAGCAGTACCTGTGAAAAGCAGCAGAGGGTATCAGATTGGGAGCTGGGGTTACAGATAGTTGTAAGTCAGGCAGTGTGGGTGCTGGGATCCACACTTGGGTCTTCTGGAGTAATAAACATTTAACTAGGAGCCATTTCTCGAGGCCCTGGCCTCCTTAACTGCTACACAAATTCAAGTATTATAAATTCTGATATTATATGTTTTGTTTCAGAAAAGAAATACAATACAGGTCTAATATTTTAAATATAAAGAAACTAATACTTTAAATGTAAAGCTTCAATGTTTTCATGGCATTACAGACACTTCTGTGTTAAATATTTGGGGTGTTTGTGTGCACTGTTTGTTTAGTCAACTCTTGCTGACTCTTCTATGTGTACAGTGTGCTGACAGAGAGGTGTTCCAGCTTCCATTCCCCTCCCCTGACAGAAGAAGGTATTAAATTAACTTGATCTAGACTTTAAAAAAAAAGTCTTGAATAATATTGAGAATAGGTTAAAAGCATTAATTTTTAGGAACATGAGAACTCATACAGAAACTTTGCCCAAAAGGTAATGAAGATATATTGAATAATTCCATGTAAATTCTTAAATGAAATATGCCAACCCTATATCCTTATGGGAAATTATGTTTATAAAGTTCTTTCTATTCTGATCACTACGATGTAAAGTCCTTTATGAGTCCATTGGCAGAAGTTGTACTTATTTGAACATTTAAAAAGTTATTAGGCTAAGGATAACTAACCAATTGGAGGTAATGATGATCAATATTGATGATCCACTTGGCTGGCTCTAGAGTCACCTAGGGGACCAGCCTCTGGGCATGCCTGGGAGGGCTGATGTAGGTTTCCTGAGATAGAAAGATGGCCCCTGTGGGTTAGGGTCCACGACAGAATAACAAGGAGAACATAGAACTTGTGATCCTCACTCTTTACTTCCTGACTGCGGACGCAGTGTGACCAGCCATCTCAAGTTCCTGCTACCTTACCTTCCCCACCACGATGGACTGTCGCCTCAAACTGGAAGCCAGAATAAATCCTTCTCACTTACGTTGCTTTTGTTATGTATTTTACCACAGAAACAAGAAAAGTAACTAATACAGGTACAAAGTCTAATTTTGAAACACACAGTGATTTCTAAGTGATATAGGGAGCTTCCCAATGTTCCTTAAGAAGATTCCCAGTAATGAATATTCATCCCATCAATCCCACACACTGTAAAAATATTCCTTACAACAGAGACAAAATCCTGCTCTAAAGAGTCTATCTGGCATCAGCATCAAGGAATTTTGATGAGGTAAAAATAGATGATTTTGTGCCACACCAGGCCAGGTGCCCAAACAGCTATAAATGGGAGCATTCTCCACTTCAGGACTTCACAGTCCTAAAAAGGTCCTATCTGTAAACCATAGATTCAACTTATAATGAAACTAAAAAGCAAACCAAGATATATAAGCTGGAGGAAAATGTGCACACAGGGTAAGAGAGAGACAGCCAAATGTGTACTATTCAACTGTGATGTAAGGGCCTCACCACGCTCTAGACATTTCTCACTGTAATGTAACACACATCAGTATTCAGTGTCTCTCTCTCTCTCTAGTAACAGTTTGGTTTTCCCTCTCCACATTCTTCAAGTATGTGGTCATGGTGAGTCTAAACCAGACTAAAGGATGGGCAAGCATTATTAATAATCACTTTTATGTTTTGCCTTTAACACTAATAAAAGACAACCCCTCACTTAAATTGCTGGGCAAACAGGACACAGTGAGGAATTGCTGAGGGCTATTTCCTCATCATGAGGGAAGAGCATGCCCAGAGGAAAGCCAATACAAGCAAAGCAGAGGCAAGAAAGGCGAGTGACCTGTGCATAGTGACAGTGGATGAGACCCAGTACGTGATGTCAGCACATGAAGCTGCAGACACGAAGCCAGTGTGTCCCTTCCCTATTACCAGCTTCTGTTAGGTAAGGTCTTACAGAGCCTCAAACTCACCATCAACTTCTGAGCCTCCCTCCTCTCCCCACCAGTGCTGGGATCACAGGTAGCGTCACTGTGCCAGTTTCCACAGGGCTTGGAACACGCAAGGCAAGCATGAGAGCTACACCCTCAGCCCCATCCTGAAAGATTATCCTCCCTGAGATCTCCTCGAAGATTAACCTAAGAAACAGTTGTAATTCACACATGTAAATATTTGAGAGGATCAGGACTACAGCCCACAGCTTTTGTTTGCACTATAATAGAGCCAAGCTAGTGCCATGCTTCTGTGCTGATATTTCACGTATATTGAAATATACATATATATGTTCATGGCTTTCAGGAGCTCTCTCTCTCTCTCTCTCTCTCTCTCTCTCTGTCTGTCTGTCTGTCTCCATTCCTGGTGTCACTTGGATTCTTTTCCTCATGTAACAGATGTGATCAGACATTCAAGCATTAGCAGGCTGGTCCCTAAGACCAGTACCACAAAACTGTGTTCAGATCCTGCACTGGCTGGCTGGCTGGCTGGCTGGCTTCAATTTTCTCAGCAGTGTCTAGCCTGTTTGTGACTTTTGATCAACATAAATGACTAATAAAACTATCACAATTCTGTGATCTCATTATTTTCTGGAGGACCTCTGTCTCTTGCAAGATATCAAACTTTTCAACTCAGTCACCAAGACCAGTGCCATGAAACTATTACAGGTCCTGAGCTGACTGCATGGCTTCTATTTTCTCTGTGCTATCCTACACATTTGTGGAATTTGATCAATGAAAATTATCACAATAATTTTAAAACAGATGTGTTCTTTTCATTGCTTCTGGATCTCTGTATCTTGCCAAATATTACACTGGCTAATTCTCAATAACAACCTTGTAAATTAAAGTTCACAGGATTAAAAAAAAAAAAAACAACTATAGTTACTAACTCGGCCTCAATCAGGATTTGAGAATGGAAAGAAATTAAAAATGAAATCTCCAGGCTCTTCCTTTCTATTATATACTATTTTCTGCCCTACTATGTGCTAGATACCACACTGGAGAGTAGAAATGAAACTTAACAGCTATGCATGGAGATTGGGACACAGCAAGTCTACAGACAGCAGCAGAGAGAAAAGATCTCTACCTTGGACTCAAGGTTCTGTTTCCAGGGCAAACTAAGATACCATAGTGATATCAGGAATGGGGTGGGCTTCTCTTACCTAAAAGCTATTCCAGACCACCCCACTGTTGTGGGCCCTTCCCTGTGCCTCTCATTTAAACTGATCACATACTACATACACTACTAACACTTCATTTCTGTACTTATGTTTATATTTAGTGGGCAAGGAAAGGGACCCATCTTTTTTTTTTGTTTCCTTGTCCGGTCAACCCTGCTCGCTCTCGTCTGCCATCCCACACCCCCCACACCCCCACACCCCCATCCCCCACCCCACACCCCCCACACCCCACACCTCCTGCTTGCTTAGTGGCCCTGCTCGCTCCAGTAGGCTCCGCTTGTTCCTGCCGGTCCCGCTCACTCCAGTCGGTCCCACTTGCTCAGTCCCTGCTCTCTCCGGTCCAAGAATTCATTTATTATTATTCATAAGTACACTATAGCTGACTTCAGACAGATCACATTACAGGTGGTTGTAAGCCACCATGTGGTTGCTGGGATTTGAACTCATCACCTTCGGAAGAGCAGTCGGGTGCTCTTACCTGCTGAGCCATCTCACCAGCCCGGGACCCATCTTTTTAAGATGGCAAGATACAATAAAGAAAATGTAAACTCTAGATCTTCATAAAACACACTGATAATTCCAGTGTTCCTGGGGCTGAGGCAGGAGGATCACAAGTTAAAGGCTAGCCTGAATTGTATAGAAAGTTCAAGTAGTGAGCCTACCTCAAATAAGAAAAAAAAAAATAGAGTCATTTGTCAGCCTACAAATTCTCATTTTTATCTTCATAACTCTTGGAATAGAAAAGAAATGCTGACACTTGGAAAGCTATAGCAGAAGGATTTCAAATTATGGTAAGTCCAAGCTACATAGTACATATATATATATATATATATATATATATATATATATATATATATATATGTGTGTGTGTGTGTGTGTGTGTGTGTATATATAATATATATATTAAATATATATGTGTGTGTGTATATATATTATATATATATATATATATATATATATATATATATATATATATATATATTGAGTTCTAGCCAGAACAATTAGGCAACAAAAGGAGGTCAAAGGGATACAAATTTGAAAGGAAGAAGTCAAATATCACTATTTGCAGATGATATGATAGTATACTTAAGTGACCCCAAAAATTCCACCAGAGAACTTCTACAGCTGATAAACAACTTCAGCAAAGTGGCTGGATATAAAATTAACTCAAACAAATCAGGAGCCTTCCTATAGTCAAATGATAAACAGGCTGAGAAAGAAATTAGGGAGACAATACCTTTCACAGTAGTTACAAATAATATAAAATACCTTGGTGTGACTCTAACCAAGCAAGTGAAAGATCTTTATGACAAGAAGTTCAAGTCTCTGAAGAAAGAAATCGAAGAAGATCTGATGCTGCAAACTGGCCCCAGTCTGCCTCCCTCAATCCTCAGAAGAAATCAGGGGTTCCAGTTACAGACAAGCAAGGAGTTGGTGCAGGTGACAAATAGTCATGGACACAGAGAGAGAGTATATCTGAATGTATTTTTTCCAAGCAAACACCAGACTTTTAATACAGAAGAAAAACAAGAAAGCTAGGTGAATACTGTATTCTCCAAGGTACAATGACACAAAACAAAGAAAATGCAACATAAAAAGATGGTGGGAGCCAGGCTGTGTTTACAACTGAGAATAGGAACCACCTTTAATTAAGATCAGCTAAACACAAGAGCAAGGTGAATGCTCTGATGCAATGCTAGTCTATTGTTAATCCCACCACCAGGGGCCCTTTAGTGAATACCTGATTATGCTATTCCTCTGGGCCTAGTGAAAAACCTGCACCAGGGGAATTCTGTTCTACTAACCCTTTCATGAATAATACTAAAACCCACCTATTTCCTAGGCCATTGTATATTTCTGTGTATGGGTGTGACTCGGCTTTTGTTCTAAGTAATTACTATGTAGACTAGCGTTGAGCTTTTTAGCTCTTATTCAAAATTGTAATACCTGATTATTTTCACTGTCTCTACTAGAGGTAAATTTGAATGTTACTGAATAAGTAACATTTTTACTGAATTCCAAGATCAAGGTCAGCTCAAGGACTTTCTAGGACATTGGAACACTGGCGGAGGCTTAGCTATATGTCAAAATCAATCCTTAAAGGCATTTATAATAAAACAATACTGAAAGAGAGCACATGGATCTATACACCAGACTAACATGGGGATAGGTTTTGAGTATACATGCTATGGGAATGCAAAGGTTCCAGGAGGCAATCTCAGAAGATGGAAAGAACTCCCATGCTCATGGATTGGCAGGATTAATATAGTAAAAATGACCATCTTACCAAAAGCAATCTAAAGATTTAATGAAATCCCAACTTAATTCTTCATAGAGTTAGAAAGAGCAATTTGCAAATTCATTTGGAATAACAAAAAGTCCAGGATAGCAAAAACTATTCTCAACAATAAAAGGAGACATGTTCCACTATGTTCATAGCAGCCTTGTTTATTATAGACAGAAGCTGGAAACAACCCAGATGTCTCTCAACAGATGAATGGATACAGAAAATGTGGAGCATTTACACAATGGAATACTACTCAGCTATTACAAACAATGGCTTCATGAAATTCACAGACAAATGGGTGGGACTAGAAAATATCATCCTGACTGAGGTAACCCAATCACAAAAGAACACACTGATAAGTGGATATTAAGCAAAAAGCATGGAAATACCCACGATACAACTCACAGACAACATGAAGCTCAAGAAGAAGGAAGAACAAAGTTTGGATGCTTCAGTCCTACTTAGAAGGGAGAGCAAAATAATCACAGGAGTGAGAGGGACTGGGGAGAAAGAGAGGACAGGGGTCGGGGCAGGATCAGGCATGGGAGGAGAGGATCAGGAAACTGAACAGAGGTGAGTAGCAATGGGGGATGGAAAACTGGAGGTAGCCACCAGAAAGTCCCAGGTGCCAGGAAAACAAGAGGCTCCCAGGACCCAACGGGATGGCATTGCTGAAATACCCAACAAAGGGGAGGGAGAACCTGCAGAAGTCATATCCAGAGGTTAGGCAGGGTCCCCCAGGTGAGGGATGGGGCCACCCACCCATCTCCAAAATTTTAACTCAGAATTGCTCCTTTCTAAAGGAAATACAGGGACAAAGTGTAGATCAGAGACTGAAGAAAAGACCATCCAGAGACTGCCCCACCTGGGGATTCATCCCATATGCAGCCACCAAACCAGCCACTGTTGCAGATGCCAAGAAGTGTTTGCTGATAGGAGCCTGATACAGGTGTCTCCTGAGAGGCTCTACCAGAGCCTGACCAATACAGATGGGTGCCCGCAGCCAACCATCAGACTGAGCACAGGGACCCCAAAGGAGGAGTTAGGGGAAGGACTGAAGGAGGTGAAACGGTTTGCAAGCAACCCCATGAGAACAACAACAATATCAACCAACCAGACCCTTCAAAACTCCCAGGGACTAAACCACCAACCAAAGAATACACATGGAGAGACCCATGGCTCCAGCTGCATATGTAGCAGAGGATGGCCTCATCCAGCATCAATGGGGAGTACCTTGGTCCTAAGAAGGCTTGATGCCCCAGTGTAGGGGAATGCGAGGGAGGTGAGGTGTGAGTGGGTGAATGAGTGAGGCAGTACCCTCACAGAAGGAGGGGTGAGAGGGATGGGATAGGGGGTTTGTGGAAGGGAAACTGAGAAGGAGACAACATTTGAAATGTAAATAAATAAAATATCCAATAAAAATAAATATTGGCATTGTTGGGGAGAGATACGGAATGCTGACATGTGGGCATGGCATGGCCCTTGTTCTCAGTCTCACAATAGCGGTGATAAGATGCTCACGAGACTGACTCATCAGCACCTTCTCACAGAAAGGGCTCTGAAGATTTATCATGGTTAACAGTTGATGTACAGCAGAGGGACATTTTCTTCAGTCCTATAGCTTCTGTCATGGTGCCTATGTTCCTGTAAACAAGCCTAACAAGACTCACTGGGTCACAGATAAAAAATATATCAGAGTGGAAGGGAAGATGGATTGTGGGAGAGGTAAGAGAGGCTATAAGAGGGGATACTGTAAGGAAACCCACTCATCCTGTCAGTTCCCTTTCTGTTCCTATGATAAATGCCACAACTTAAAACAAGTTAAAGGACAAAAGGGTTTAGTTTGGCTTATCCTTCTGGAGGGGTAGAGTGCATCAAAGCAGGAAAGGTGTAGCAGGAGCTTGAAGCTGGCCTTACACAGGCAGGAAGCAGAGCGAGATAACAGGAAGTGAGAGGAAGGCTATAAAGCCTCAAATCCCAACCCCAGTATGAAGCTTGTTCCAGCCAGCCAGCCTCCTGAAGGAGCCATAACCTCTTTAAATGTGCCACCAGTTGGGGACCAAATGTTCAAATACATGTGCTGATGAGGAACATTCTCCATTCAAATCCCTGCCCCCATTATTATATATGATTTACATATACCATAAGAAACACTTGTTTAAGTACCAAGATTATAGGTCTGCTGTGAATTTGAAAGTAATTTATGAGGTTTCTTCTTCCTTTGCTGGGAACTGAACTCACATGTTACACAAGCTCTCTACCATGGAATTATATTCCTAGCTCTTGTAAAGAATCTTTTTTCTAAATTCTTCTTATTTATTGCCAACAGTCTAGCCTCCAGTTTATAGACACAATTCCACAATAATCCAGACATCTCCTGGTAATAATCCAGACACCTCCTCAGGCTCCCTGAATGAGTGCATGAACTCAGATCAAAGCTGGGGAAATCTATCTACAAGGACATTATCCATGTCATTATAGCTGTGAAGAATTCTCAATACTAGAACAAGTCCAATAATTAATACATAGCACTCGTATTAGTCTATTAAACAAAAGACTCATTTTTAGAAGGGAATTACTTCATAATTTAGAATACAACATTCTTTTTCATCCTCCCTTTTGTCTGAGACCAGAATCCTCCTCCCAGCCCTTCAGCTCCTCTTTCTAACAGATTATGTTCCCAAGGCTGTCTAGCCAGCTCGAGTGCAGCATCCGTGGTCACGTCCTGTCCCTAGCCTGTACTCTGGCTTTGCTTACCACTCTTCTACATTCAGCTTCCCGAAAGACACAGTGCTAAGAAGGAATGTGGGGCTTTCCAAAGCACAGGCCCAGTTCCAATGTGAAGACTTCTCCTATCTTAGGATTTGTTTATTTATTTATTTATTTATTTTTGAGGAAGAGTGTTGTGTAGCCCAGGTTGGTCTCCAACTATGTGGCTGATGGTGTCCTTGAACTCCTGATTCACCTACCTCCACTTCCCAAGAACTGAGATTACAGATGAGTTCCTCCATGCCCAGGGCCCATTCTAAGTTTTGGCTAAAGCTAAGGCTCACTTTACCACCATATGCATGATGTGAGTCCCTCCCAGTCCTCCCTGCTGTGACCACCCCTTCGAACACACCCAGGTGGATGCAAATATTTCATAAAGTCTGCAGTGGATCACTCAAACTTACCACCCCACACTATTTCAACTATAACTGGACTATTTTTGAGTACTGAGAAAGCAAGATTCATAGCCTTGCACTGGCCTTATAATATGAAGGAGGAGTTATTTCTTAACATAAAAGTAGATTGTTTAAGAGGGCAAGAGTTGTTCAGATAAGGGAGCCCTGGCTGGTGCAGATTGTTAACTGATCCTCCCTTTCCCAGACCTCCGACACCCTCTCTCCCTTCCTTTGTTCTGTTCTGTTCTGTTTTAAAAAGAGAAAGGGGAAAGGCCCCCCAAAGAACCTTTGATCAAAATAAATGAGAGATCCCTGCACCTGTCAGTCAGAAAGACAAATCCTTCCTTGGGGAAAAGGCTCCTTTAAGCAAACTATAGTAGACAAAAGCAAAACTGCTCCCTTTGCCAGTCATCAATCTCAAAACCTAATGGAGCATGAGGAGAGAAGCTCTATGATATACTGCAGCTGTTTGCTTTAAAAAAAAAATACTAAAAGTCAAAAGAAGATATCAGGACTCCTGTTTCTAACCAGAACTACTTGCATATCTCACTCTTGCCTGGATAGCACTCTGCTGGGCAGTTGCAACTTCACAGCTTTCCTACAAAACTTGGGTTGAGGCGTGGAGATCTGGAAAGGTGGTCAGAGAGATCATCAGCCCTGGGTAATCCAGGATCTAGAGACTGGAGGTTAATTCAAATTCTCTAGGGATTATCCTAGAGACAGCTAGAGGGTCCATAAACACAGCCCCTGCAGTCCCAAGCAGTGAGGCAACAGGTTTCCCAGTGGCTGGAATTTCAAGGAGAGGGAACCTGAAAAGCCAGTGGGATGGAGACCAGGTTTATAGGCCGAGCTGTCACTGGGTCATGAGTTATGAGGCCAGACTTTCAGTAGCCGCCAAGTTAGAGGTCAAGAGCTCCTGGGTCAATTTTCACATTTTTCAGAAAACCCATGATGAAATTTCAAAGGCTTTGGGGGTAAAGTATTATTAACTTAGGTTAGCTGGAAAGAAAAGGGTAGGCAGAGCAAAATGTGAAATTTCATTATCTTTGTCCCGTGAGCTCTGCCTTTTATGCTTCAATGCTAATAGAACCAAACATAGATAATCAATTATTCTGGGCATTCAGGGGAGGGATGGAATGGAAACAATAACAGAGCCTACGTCACTATGTCTGATTGTGACATGATATTTCTGCTTTGGGGGACTCAAAGTTTTTTCCTTGTGCTTTTAACCTCCAAGATATTGAACATTAAACTGAAATCATTGATTTGCTTTCTGATTTACGTATTACAGGATTCAAGGGTGGGAAGGCTCAGATTTAAAACTCATAAACTCTAATACTTTATTACTGATGCATAGTGCTCAATAAATGTTTGTCAACAAATTTTCTTCTGTTATTACATTAAAAACAAAGCCAGGGTCAACAAGACGACTCAGCAGTTAAAAGTGCTTGCTGTCAAGCCTGGTGACTTGAGTTCAGTCCCTAAACCCATATGGCTGAAAGAGACAACCAACTCCCCCAAGCTGTCCTCAGACCGCCACACATATTCTGTGGCACACACATGTGCATACATACTAAATAATGAATGGATGGATGGATGAGTAAATGCTTAAAAAATTAAAACAAAGCCAGAGCTGGGATCTGGCTGAGTCACTTGCAGAGCCCAACCTGTGGGCACTGGAATATGAATTTGCCTTTCCAGCACCCAACAAAGGCAAGGTATAGCAGTGGGTAAACTGTAGCGAGGTATAGCAAACTTCCATATTTGGAGAGGGGCTGCAAAGACAGGCAGATTTCTAGATCTCAGTGGCCAGCCAGTGAATTCATGAGCTCTAGGTCCACTGAGAGACCCTATCTTAACAAATAAGGGTGACATTCATTGAGGAACACACTCAACCCTGACCTCTGGCCTCCACATGCACCCACACATGAACATTGTACAAACACCATACATATACAAACATTTGAAGTAAAAATGAATTAACACTTGAAAATTGTGCGATCTACAGATCTAAGGGAGCTATACAAATAGCTCTTTAGCAAATAAGAAACTCAAAACTTCAGGGGAGCTAGAGAGATGCTCAGAGGACAGGAGTGTGATCTGTGCAAGCAGGAAGTGAATTTGAATGGCCCGAGTCTGTGTGCAAGGCAGATGCTGTAGCACACTACGGATCTCAGCACTTGTACTGGGAGATGCAGGCATCTGCAACCCTAACAATTCCATGCAGAAGTAGGAGACAGGGCCAGGAGAATCCCTGAGAGCTCACAGGCCAGGTTGCCTTGCAAACACAGTTGAAAACACAAAAAGAGACAGCCTGCCTCAAAAACAGGTGGAAGGCAAGGACTGACACTAGAGGTTGTCCTCTGATCTCCTCATGCATGCCTTAGTGTGCACATACACAAACATACACAGGCTACAAACACATACAAACACATCACACATAAATAAAATGTAAAAATATTTGAGGGGAAGAGAGGAATGATTCTGGTTGAAGTACATTGTATGCCTAGATGAAAATAAGCAAAATATTTTGTTGAAAAATAAAGAAATGCTATTGAACAAAAATATATATGTGAAAGACCATTATGTGCAGAAAAGGACCATCAAATGTCTACACCCTAGCCATCCTGTTTCTCTGCCCAGCTACTTACTTAATTCTAGATTCAGTACTGGGCAGTGTTCTATAAAGTTGAAGATGATGGCTGTTTGCTATATTTTGTCCTAGACAGAGACAGGAACACTCCATTTCTTTTCAAATCCCTTGACTTCACTCCAGCATATTCTTCTATCACAGCCTGTCAGTGATCTTTCCTAATTCCCACTGGCCCTATACAACCAATCTATATTGATAGCCATTTTCATCAATATGTGTCATCATATGATAATAGCATGATATATTTCCTGGCTTGAATCACTTCCATACTTTTGCATTTAAAGCTTATCAAAGAGACACATGGAGGGCCAAGCTTTGCATTCAAATTAAGGTTTAGCCTTACTCCTACTATAGATATACAGATATACAGAGACTCAGGTGGATTCAGAGATCATCACTACATAGATTTAAATCAGTGCCTGTTAACTAATAATATGACTATGCTTAACATACTGTAAACAAATACTTTGTGGAAGTTCTGTATTATCTTGCTAATCATATACCTATAGTGAGATGTAGTTCATGTAAAGGGGGGTGATGACATCACAAGTCTAATGACCATCAGAGAACACCTATTTCTTTTATCCTCCTCATCCTCCCTCTCCTTTTTCTCATCCTTCCTCCTTTTCCTCCCTCCATCAGAACTCACACCCTAAGCTTCTTACAACACCTGAGGAATCTCATTCTGGCCACTTCCATTACTTAACAGTCTACAAGGCCTGTCTTACTCCAGCTTCTGCCTAACTCAGTGACCTTTTGACCTCACTCCTTGCTTCTGAACCCAAGCACACCAACCACTTACTTACCTGGCAAACAATCCTCTCATCCTCCTGCCTCCAGACCTTTGCACACACTATAGTCTCTCTGGAGTAGTCTCCTTGTCTGCTCTGGCTCCTTGGCACGGGTATCTTGTGTCTGGTCCTCAGCTCTCAGTTCAGAACCTCTGTCCTCTGCAAAGCTTCCCTTGGCTGAGACCTTGCTGCTCTGAGAACGCTTTCTCAATACCATGCTCTCACTTCAGTTATAACTGTTATTATATATAAATATTTCTTTACTTAATATCTGTCTTGCCTCCTTACATTGGTCATAAGAACAGAAATAGCTTTTGATCTGAGTGAGGGGACAATGTGTTTGTATAAACATATACTTCCTCTGACTGCATAGTTGGCTGGCATTTATTAGATGAATAATATACATACATATATGTATACATATATATAAATATATAATATAAATATAATGAATGAGTACTTTTTAAAATTTCACAATGTGTTTTATAAAATACCTAAACGGATATTAATTATAATCTATGTTTTAAAGAATAATTATATTCAAAGCCTACTCTTTACTGGCCCACCTTATCTGAAAACAAGCACCAAATAATTATCCAAAAACTAAGTATTCTACTAAAATATAAGAACAAAGGCATCATTTTTGCTAGGGACTTTGAGTCTGAAGTAAAAAAAATTGTAATCTCTAATTGAAGGGATTATTTTTAAAAAGTATCAGTGGTTTAAGGGATGATATGGGGTTTAAGCTATAAGCACGATAGTCAGAACACTACATGCTTATTCATGCTTATAAAGCTTCTGCACAGGCGAATGGAAAGGGGGTGACATCAGCAGATCCCCAGTTCCCAACCATCCTGACAGCCTCCCGGAAAGCATGGCAGTGACCTCCCTCAGTTCCATATAGCCTCTTTGACAGCCTTGTGTCTTTATATGAACAGAGGCTAGAGGAATAGGACTCTTCCATACAACAGTCAATCCAAATCAGTAGAATGGAGACATGTAGAAAGAAAGTTATATATTACATGTATTACATATGAAGATGAGACTACAGATTGCAGCTCCTTTCATATAATGGAAAGGAGCACATAAACCATAGGAGATGATTTAGTCATGTTTATGAGGAACTTTCCTTTGTATGTGAGAGGGACATTGCTGATTGCCAGTTGAAGAATCAGGTTTGCCTTGCGTATATTAGCTTACCTTTTAGCAACGCCCTATGAAATTAGTTTTAGCTGTCCTCATTTCTTAGGTGAATACACTGAAATCCAGCATGACTGAGGAAGCTGCCCAGGTGTTCACAGTGGAGAGGCCAGAATTTGAGTCTAGCCACGAACTAGATTCCACTCTCTCTCTCTCTCTCTCTCTCTCTCTCTCTCTCTATATATATATATATATATATATATATATATATATATATATATGTGTGTGTGTGTGTGTGTGTATGCATGTATGCATATGTATATATGTATATATGTGTGTAGGGTATACATATATATGTCTACATATATACATATATGTGAGAGAGATATGTGTATATATATATATATATATATATATATATATATATATATATATATATATATATCAGACATACACACACACACACACACACACACACACACACACACACATCCCGTAGCCCATGGGATTCTGTTTCCATGGTGATTTCAAATCCAGTAAAGTTGACAATGAAGATTAACAATCACAAAATTTCAAAGGCCAGATCAACTTCTGACATTTATAGTGATAATATCTAACACTCTTGTGTTAACTGCCTCATTTAAATCATACCAAAGCTCTTTGAGGCACCACAGCCCTGTAAGGTACCACAGCCCTGTAAGGTACCACAGCCCTGTGAGGTACCTCAGCCCTGTAAGATACCACAGCCCTGTAAGATACCACAGCCCTGTGAAGTACCTCAGCCCTAAGAGGTACCACAGCCCTGTAAGGTACCACAGCTCCTCAAAACCCTGTGAGATACCATGTGGGGCAATGGGCTATGCATAGGCAGTCTGGTCTCCAGTCAAGCTGAGGTCTTGAACCCCGGTGAGAGCCGGTGAGTGGTAATTTCTACCTACATGGAACAGAAGGTATTCGATCATGTCTCCTAGACCCCTGGCTCCTGTTGAAGTTACCACCCCAACAGCCCCCCACAAGAGAGGCATGTGGCTAGCAGTCATGTAAACAATGTCCCAAGCATTCTGGCATTCTGGCTAGACTCCTCCCCACAGTTACCTAGCAACAACAAGATAGCCAGCCCACTATAAGAGGGGCTGCTTGGCTCCTTTAAGCTTCCTTACTCTCTAGCCCTCCTTCTCTCTCTCTTTCCCTTCCCACCTCTCTCTCTCTCTTAAGCTTTTATCTCTCTTACTCTCTAGCCTTTCTTCTTTCTCTTTCTCTTCCCCCTTTCTCTCCACATGGCCATGGCTGGCCTCTCCCTCTCTCTTTTTGCCTTCTCTCCTTTCTCCCTGCCTTTCTATAATAAAATTCTAAAACCATAGACTGTCTCTGACCATCAAGACCCACCTTGCTTGAATGATGGGATAGGCTTTCTCCTAAGGAGCCACATCTAACCTCCAGACAGAAGACCTTCCTACACTGCAGCCCACGGACCGGACTAAAGACTCTCGCCTGTGTGGGAACCACCGAGCACCACCTCTCCCCCTGCCTTCTTATCTCCGGGGTGCTGCCCGGGGGCCCCTATTCTGTTCTCAGCTCCTCTGCAGTATCCAGCATAGGATGCTGGAGACTGAGAACCTGGTACCTGGGACTGCCCCTTGTCCACCACCCACCGTGTGGGATCAGCCTCTGATAAGGTCTCTTCAGGTCATAGCCTCAGTTTCTCTTGGTGTATTCAGAGTAGAAAAGGCAAGTTAGTTCTGTGGCCTTTAATAAAGACAGTAATCACATCCATTATGGTTCCAACCATGTGATCTACTACCTCCCAAAGGCCCAATCTCCAGACCCCACAACAGTGGCATTACATTTTGAAACATATGAAGTTGACTTGAGTCAAATATCTAGACCATTGCGGTTTTGTTAGGGGAATTTTGGAGACATAATAAAAACTGATGTGGTCAATACCTATGCAGAAGAAAGGAACCTAGAACACAAATAATGATCAAAAATAACAACTACTGGCATTGTAGGGTTTATTATTAGAGACTGTTTAATAATGCTATATTTGTCAGTTTACTTAATCCTTAAAATCTAGGTCTTCCTAGAGAATTCTGTCTTCCATCGTTTGAGACACCTCCGTAAGGCAGTCGTAGTGTCTGGACTAGCTGACCTTCCCACCAGCAATGTATACGGGCTCCCTCTAAGAACTAACCCTCACTCTTATTTGGCAGTGCAGTTGTCTTTTCAAACTTCACTTGCTTTATCTCAGAAAATGTGCCCATGAGAAAGGATGGAAGTCTCTGATGTGGGGAAAGGACCAGAAACTGTGGGTGCTAACTCACTTTCTCCCAAAAGAGCAGAACAGAAGGTGTGAGAGACGTGCAGCCCAAGGAAACTCCAGGTCTCCTTGTGCTCTTGAAAATTTGGCTTTACAAAGTTCAAATTCCTTTATTGTCACAGGATTAGCCTAGTTCTGAGACAGTAGTCTTAGCAGGCTACTTCACAAACAAACGGGCAAAGAGCGGGACATGAATGTTTCAGGGGTCCTACCAGGCAAGGTTAAACACACGTTTTCTAGACTGAATTATGGAAGCTTACAACTAAATGTATCAATCTGAAATAAAACATAATAAATACTCAAAAAATCATCTTGCAAAATAAATATTATTATGACTCACAGCCTAGAAATAAGGAAACAAGTAACTACAGTGTGTAGACAACTCTACTAAAGGCATAAGCCAACCAATTGTTCCAGTGACTCAGAGCAGCTTGAATGTTATGCTCGTTTTTGAAGTAGTTATAATGGAAGGCTTCACAT
Source organism: Mus minutoides (assembly GCA_902729485.2). Classification (NCBI taxonomy): domain Eukaryota; kingdom Metazoa; phylum Chordata; class Mammalia; order Rodentia; family Muridae; genus Mus; species Mus minutoides. Next base: position 1,924,412 of record LR749599.1, read on the forward strand.
ATGGGCTACAATAAAACTGATGTGTGATTTCATACAACAAAGTATACATTTATATGAACATCAAAAGTCAGGATCCACATGTAAGCAACAGAATATGGTATTTGTCTTTCTGAGTCCATGGTATCACACTTAATGTGATACTCTCCAGCTCCATTCATTCTGCTCCACATTTCATGTCAGTTCCCTTTACAGCTAAATAAAATGCCATTGTATGCATGTATGTACATTGTATACATATACTATTGCAAAGAATGAAGCAACATGGATGCACAAGAATTCCTGCAGTAGGAGATCAGCTTCTTTCATATGTGTCCAGGCCTGGTATATGGTAGTTCTACTTTTAATTTGTTATATGGTAGTTCTACTTTTAATTTGTTGGGAATCTTCCACACAGATTTCCATGATGACTGTACCAGTTTACACTCTTACATACAGTGAATAAGGGAATGAGGACGTCTTACAAAAAAAAGACCCAGGTCTGGGCAAAGAAAATATAAAATGAATCTGAAATAATTTTTGGCTTATTACAGTGAGGAAATGCTAATCACATGGTAAAGACACATTAAAAGGATGTGGAAGCCACTTTGAGAGAACATCTTTGTCCAGATCTTAGAAATTTTGAGTCTCAAACTGACAGTGTCAGATAACTGACTAAACATTGAATATAATTTATGAGTCCACATAGATCTAAATGAATAAATGCAGAATTTTCTAGAGACAAAGAAGCTTTATGCACAGAATAGTCCCAAACAATAAACAAAGGATTAGAAAATTAACTTGAAACTGTCTTATTTCAAGCTGCCAACATCAATGGATGCTAGAACTACTGAGTGAAAGCCAGATGAGGGACAGATATCTGTACCGTGTCAGTATGTTCTCACACAAAGGATCCACCTACGGGGCTGCAGACATGGCACAGTGATTATAGCCTTTACAGCACTTACAGAGAACTCAGAGTCCATTCCTAACATCCATATAATGACTCAACCATCTAACACTCCAGAACCAGGGCACTGACATGCTCCTCTGGCTTCTGCAGGCCCCAGACACACACGTGCTACACATACATGCATACAGACAAAATACCCATCACATAATATAATTCTTAAAATATTTTTTAAATTAAGTATTCACTTAATCCCATAAGAGAGGTAACTTTACAGTGAGGAGTTCAGATAGACATGGCATTAATAAAGTGATCAAGCTTATACCACCAGAAAGAAGAAAGGCAACATCAATCACATGCTACTCTAACAAGTGCAAGAAGAATATATGGCCCTGTCTGGGAAATTCTTTTCAACGCATCATTACCTAATCCTGAAAAAATACTTGGAAAAACATCTCAAGTAAAAAACATTCCCACAAAGCTGCTGACCTGGGATCATAACATTTAGCTTAGGCTGTGGAGATGATAGCACAATTGGAAAGTGCTTGCCACCAAGCCTGAGAATCTTGGTTTAATCCCCAGTGTTCACATGAGAAGGCTGGGTATGGGTGCCACACTTCTCAGCACTGCTGAGGTGGAGAAAGGATAATGTCTGTGTCTTCCTGGCCTGCCCAGGTCCTAAAGAGAGACCCCACTTCAAACAAAACAAACAAACAAACAAATGGTAAGATGGACAGTGATTGTAGACCAGCAGCCATACTGACCTCTGACCTTCACACAGATGCACATATGCATCCATACACAAATCCCCATACACACACACACACACACACACACACACACACACAACTGTCAAAGACCTGAAACCCAAGCAAAGACTGAAGAGAGACTGAAAGAACTTACAAAGACATAAAGTTGTCAGGGACTGCTCCAGACCTTGTGCTAGACAGGGCATCTGTGGTGCGAGGAGGAAAACTGGAGTATGCATACTGTCTTGAAATCATCGCCTATGTTTGAAATTGTTACCTAATAAATTACTTTTAAAATCTCAAGAAGATAGGTTATAAAAATTGTTGATTGTTATACTGTTGTGATTTATAGATTAAATAGAACATAGGCATCCAGTGAATGATCATTTTTGCCTTTTGAGAAACAGTCCCACTTTGTAGCTCTGCATAGCTTAGAACTTCATATGCAGAGCTGGCTGGCCTGGAACTCAAAGTGATCCACCTGCCTCTGTGACCTAAATGCTGGGATAAAGATGTGCCCCTCCACACCTAGATCTTTATTAATGCAGATACTCCACTGAAGCAGAAATACTTGTGTTTAAAGATGTCCTTACTGAGAGATGAATCACTTCTTTCTTTTAAGAGATAGAAATTCAAATCTAGAACAGGGCTTCTTCAACCTGTGCATCACAAGCCCACTGGAGGTCAAACAACTCCTTCATGGGGGGTCACATAACAAATATCTCACACATCAGATGCTTACATTACTATTCATAACAGTAGCAAAATTACAGTTATGAAGTAGCAATGAAAATAATTTCATGGTTGAGGGTCAGCACAGCATAAGAAACTGTATTGAAGGGTCACAGCATTAGGAAGGCCGGGAGCACTGGCTTAGCACAACTGTATGTGTGTGGGGACAGGGCCTGGATGTGGATCTGCATCTGTGTGGAGGGCAGAGGGCAGTATGGCTGTTGGTCCACAAGTATCAGAGTCCAGGAGTAACTGAGCAGTATAATTACACTACCCTAGTTATGCAGTGAAGTTTTCTTGTGGAATATCCAAGATGAAGCTAGATGTGCTGGTCTGTTTCCTCACTGTAACTCCACATAGTAAAGTGACCTCTCTTTTGTGATTAAGTGAATACTTAATTCTAAATTATATATTTTAATACTTTTAAATTATATATATTTTTAGTACTTTTATGTTTATTCTATGTGTATGACTTTTGCCTGCAGTCCAGCATTAGAGAGGTAGAGGCAGGAGGATTGTGAGCTCAGAATTGTCCTCATCTACATAATGAGTTAAAGGCCAGTCACAGTAGGTTACAGGAGGCCCTGTCTCAAAAAATACAAACAAGGGGAGTGGGGTATAGCTTGGAAGAGCATTGCCCATTGTGTACAAAGTTTGGGGTTGGGTCCTAAAAATAAACCACGCCCAGTATTACTCTCCTGCAATACCAGTACAATACAGTTAGGAATATCAACTCAGGGTCATCATCACCTACAAAGAGAATTTGATGCCAACTTGAGTTAGAAATGCTATTTCAAATATATAACAATAAAAATTAAAATTAAAGTCTTGGCACAGGAACAATGGAACAGCTAGAGACAGTATCCTTCCGGTCCCCATCTGTGTCCTGAGCTAAGGATACAGCCCTCCACACCCAAACACACCAGGAGAGAACTGGTCCCCCTAGAAGTGCTGACGCACTTAAGATCACAGGCTCACAGGCCCATAGAAAGGACAAGCTCCAGTCAGAGAGCAAAACCAACTAACAACAGAGGTAACCAAATGGTGAGAGGCAAGCAAAACAACGTAAACAACAGAAACCAAGGCTACTAGGCATCATAAGAACCCAGTTCTCTCCTAAACCTGATAAACAGCTTTAGTGCAGTAGCGGGATATAGAATCAACTCAAACAAATCAATGGCCTTTCTCTATACAAAGGATGAACTGGCTGAGAAAGAGATCAGGGAAACATCACCCTTCACAATAGTCACTAACAGTATAAAATATCTTGGTGTGACTCTTACGAAGGAAGTGAAAGATTTGTATGACAAGANAGAGAAAGTACCCAAGGAGCGGAAGGGGTCTTCAACCCTCTAGGTGGAAGAATAACATGAACTAACTAGTTCCCCCTGCGCTCATGTCTCTAGCTGCATATATGGAAGAAAATGGCCTAGTTGGTCATCATTGGGAGGAGAGGCCTCTTGGTCATACAGACTCTATATGCCCCAGAACAGGGGAATGCCAGGGCCATTATGTGGGAGGGGGTGGGTAGGGGAGCAGGGCGGGGACGCGGGAGGGTAAGGGAAAACTTCTGGATAACATGTGAAATGTAAATGAAGAAAATATCTAATAAAGAGGAAAAAAATAGAAAAAAAAAAAAAAAAGAACCCAGTTCTCCTACCACAAGAGGTCCTTGATACCCCAACACACTGGAAAAAGCAAGATTCAGATTTAAAATCACATCTCATGATAACAGAGGACTTTAAGAAGGACATAAATAACTCCCTTATAGAAAAACTGGAGAACACAGGTAAAGAGCTAGAAGCCCTTAAAGATAAAACATAAAAATCCCTTAAAGAATTACAGGAAAACACAACCAAATAGGTGATGGAATTGAACAAAACCATCCAGGATCTAAAAATAGAAATAAAAAAATAAATAAAGAAACCACAAAGGGAGAAAATCCTAGAGATAAAAAATCTAGACAAGAGATCAGGAGCCATAGATGTAAGCATCACCAACAGAATATAAGAAATAGAAGAAAGAATCTTGGGGGCAGAAGATATCATAGAAAACATAGACACAAAGGTCAAAGAAAAGGCAAAAGGCTCCTGACCCAAAACATCCAGGAAATCCAGGACACAATGAGAAGGACAAACATAAGGATAATAGGTGGAGAAGAGAGTGAAGGTTCCCAGCTTAAAGGGCCAGTAAATATCTTCAACAAAATTATAAAAGAAAACTTTCCTAATCTAAATAAAGAGATGCCCAGAAACATACAAGAAGACCACAGAACTACAAATACATTGGACCAGAAAAGAAATTCCTCCAGACACATAATAATCAAAACACCAAATGCACAAAACAAAGAAAGAATATTAAAAGCAGGAAGGGGAAAAGGTCAAGTAACATATAAAGGCAGACCAATGAGAATTACACCAGACTTCCCACCAGAGACTATAAAAGCCAGGAGATCCTGGACAGATGTTATATAGACCCTAAGAGAACACAAATGCCAGCCCAGGCTACAGTACCCAGCAAAACTCTCAATTACCATAGATGGAGAAAACAAGATATTCCATGGCAAAACCAAATTTACACAGTATCTTTCCACAAATCCAGACCTACAAAGGATAAAAGATGGAAGACTCCAACACAAAGAGGGAGACTACACCCTAGAAAAAGAAAGTAATCTTCTTTCAGCAAACCCAAAATAAGATAGTCACACACACATAATTCTATCACTAACAGCAAAAATAACAGGAACCAACAATCACTTTTCCTTAATATCTCTTAACATCAATGGACTCAATTTCCCAATAAAAAGACATAGACCAACAGACTAGATATGTAAACAGGACCCAGCATTTTGCTGCAGACAGAAGATGCACCTCCGTGACAAAGACAGACTCTACCTCACAGAGTAAAAGGCTAGAAAAAAAAATTTGCCAAGAAAATGGTCCCAAGAAACAAGCTGGAGTAGCTATTTCTAATATTGAATAAAATCAACTCTCAACAGAACGTTGTCAAAAAAGATAGGGAAGGACATTTCATACTCATCAAAGGAAAAATATACCAAGATAAACTCTCAATTCTGAACATCTATGCTCCAAATGCAAGGGCATCTACATTCATAAAAGAAACTTTACTAAAGTTCAAAGCACACATTGCACCTCACACAATAATAGTGGGAGACTTCAACACCCCACCCTCAGCAATGAACAGACCATGGAAACAGAAACTATACAGAGACATAGTGAAACTAACAGAAGTTATGAGCCCAATGGATTTAACAGTTATCTATAGAACATTTCATCCTAAAACAAAAATATACACCTTCTTCTCAGCACCTCATGGTACCTTCTCCAAAATTGACCATTATTTGGTCACAAAATAGACCTCAACAGATACAAGAAGATTGAAATAACCCCATGCATCCTATCAAATCACCATGGACTAAGGCTGGTCTTCAATAACAACAAAAGCAACAGAAAACCCACATACATGGGTAGCTGATTCTTTCATCATGGAAGCTGAACAACACTCTACTCGATGATAGTTTGGTCAAGGAAAAAATAAAGAAAGTAAAGACTTTTTAGAATTTAATGAAAACAAAGGCACAACATACCCAAACTTATGAAATACAATGAAAGCAGTGATAAGAAGAAAACTCATAGCTCTAAGTGACTGAAAAGAAATTGGAGAGAGCATACACTAGCAGTTTGACAGCACATCTGAAAGCTCTAGAACAAAAAGAAGCAAATAAACCTGGGAGTTGTAGATAGCAAAAAATAATCAAACTCAGGGCAGAAATCAACCAAGTAGAAACAAAAAGAACTATACAAAGAATCAATAAAACCAGGAGCTGGTTTTTTGAGAAAATCAGCAAGATAGAGATACTCTTATGCAGACTACCCAGAAGGCACAGAGAGAGTATGGAAATTAACAAATCAGAAATGAAAAAGAAGATATAACAACAGAAACTGAAGAAATCCAAAAAGTTATCAGATCCTGCTGGAAAAGTCTATACTCAACAAAACTTGAAAATATGGATGAAATAGACACTTTTCTAGACAGATACCAGGTACCAAAGTTAAATCAGGATCAGATAAACTATCTAAACCATCCCATTTACCTCCAAAGAAATAGAATCATTAAAAATCTCCAAACCAAAAAAAGCCCAGATCTAGATGGGTTTAGTGTAGAATTCTATCAGATCTTCTGTAGCTGTCCAGCAGCCATGGAGAACTGGGTACTTGAAAGGGAGTCTGGAAATGAAAAAAGACAGGCAGGCAAGAGAAGGATGAAGCCAAGAGGAAGATTTCTGACTAGGGCTCAAAGTTTAATTTTTAGCACTGCCTTTCTATAGGCAAAACCCATCTTTTGTTTCAGCTGGATTGAGTTGCAAAGCAAGTTCAGCAGTCAGTGAACTCCTCAAAGCTTTGGTATGGAAGGTAGGAAATTGCAAATGAAGTGAAACCAGGCTCAATGCCAGCCAGGTTGTAAAACCATCAGGGATTTGTTTCGCCTACTCAAGGTTAGGGGAAGAGCACAACCTTCAGAGAGGACCTAATACCAATACTCTTCAAACTCTTCAAAGAGAACCTAATACCAATATTCTTCAAACTCTTCCACAACCTTCAGAGAGGACCTAAAACCAATACTCTTCAAACTCTTCCTGCACAACCTTCAGAGAGAACCTAATACCAATACTCTTCAAACTATTCCACAAAATAGGAACAGAAGGAACACTACCTGATTTAGTCTATGAGGCCACAATTATGCTCATACCTAAACCATAGAGACCCAACAAATAAAGAGAACTTCAGACCAATTGCCCTTATGAGTATTAAAGCAAAAATATTCAATAAAATTCTCACAAACCGAATCCAAGAACACATTAAAACAATCATCTATCATGATCAAGTAGGCTTCATTCCAGGGATACAGAGATGGTTCAATATATGAAAATCCATCAATGTAATCACATACACAAACTCAAAGAAAAAAAAACACATGATCATTTCATTAAATGCTGAGAAAGCATTTGACATAATTCAACATTCCTTCACAATAAAATTCTTGGAAAGGTCAGATATTCAAGGCCCATACTTAAACATAGTAAAAGCAATATACAGCAAACCAGTTGCCAACTGGAGAGAAACTTGAAGCAATCCCACTAAAATAAGGGATTAGACAAGGCTGCCCAGTCTCTCTCTACCTATTCAATATAATACTCAAATTCCTGGCCAAACCAATTAGACAACAAAAGGAGGTCAAAGAGATACAAACTGGAAAGGAAGAAGTCAAATATCACTGTTTGCAGATGATATAATAGTATACTTAAGCAACCCCAAAATTCCACCAGAGATCTCCTACAGCTGATAACAACTTCAGCAAAGTGGCTATATATAAAATTAACTCAAACAAACCAGGAGCCTTCCTATAGTCAAAGGATAAACAGGCTGAGAAAGAAATTAGGGACACAACACCCTTCACAATAGTCACAAATAGTATAAAATACCTTGATATGACTCTAAATAAGCAAGTACAAGATCTGTATGACAAGAAGTTTAAGTCTTTGAAGAAAGAAATCAAAGAAGATCTATAAGATAGATCTCCCATGCTCAAGGATTGGCAGGATTAATATAGTAAAAATGGCTATGTTGCCAAAAGCAATCTGCAAATTCAATGCAATCCCTATCAAAATTTCAACTCAATTCTTCATAGAGTTAGAAAAAGCAATTTGCAAATTCATTTGGAGTAACAAAAATCTCAGGATAGCAAAAAGTATTCTCAACAAAAAATGAACTTCTGGGGGAATCACCATCCCTGACCTCAAGCTGTATTATAGAGCAATAGTGATAAAAACAGAACAAAACAAAACAAAACTGCATGGTATTGATAGAGACAGTCAGGTAGATCAATGGAACAGAAATGAACACACACACACATATTGTCACTTGATCTTTGACAAAGGAGATAAAACCATCCAGTGGGAAAAGACAACATTTTCAACAAATAGTGTTGGTTCAACTGGAAGTCAGCATGTAGACGAATGCAAATCAATCCATTCTAATCTCCTTGTAGAAAGCTCAAGTCCTAGTGGATCAAGGACCTCCATATAAAAGCAGATACACTGAATCTAATAGAAGAGAAAGTAGGAAAGAACCTCGAAGACATTAGCACAGGGGAAATTTTCCTGAACATAACACCACTGGCCTATGCTCTAGGATCAATAATCAACAAATGGGACCTCATAAAATTGCAAAGCTTCTAGTTCTGTTTCCCAGTCAAGAGGAACAAAATTTTGCTTCCATTGTCCTGTGAATGTAGATTTCATGAAAGGAGTGATGGAAGGCCAGACTAGCAAGGGCACCAACAAGGCAAAAAACATAGGCCCAGCATAGGCCATGGGATCTCCGTGTAGCACAGTTTGTACTTGATCTTTTGCTTCACAGAGTGGGATATATGGTGAGGCAAACGACACTGTCAATAGGACAAAACCGCAACCAACAGATTGGGAAAAGATCTTTACCAATCCTACATCTGATAGAGGGGTAATATCCAATATATACAAAGAACTCATTAAGTTAGACTCCAGAGAACCAAGTAACCCTATTAAAAATAGGGTACAGGGCTAAACAGAGAATTGTCAACTGAGAAATACTTAATGGCTGAGAAGCACCTAAAGAAATGTTCAACATCCTTAGTCTTCTGGGAAATGCAAATCAAAACAAACCCTGAGATTCCACCTTACTCCAGTCAGAATGGCTAAGATCCAAAACTCACGTGACAGCAGATGCTGGCAAGGATGTGGAGAAAGAGGAACACTCCTCCATTGCTGGTGGGATTGCAAGCTAGTACAACCACTCTGGAAATCAGTCTGGCAGTTCCTCAGAAAATTGGACATAGTATTGCCTGAGGAACCAGCTATACCACTCCTGGGCATATACCCAAAAGATGTTCCAACATATAACAAGGACACATGCTCCACTATGTTCATAACAGCCTTATTTATTATAGACAGAAGCTAGAAACAACCCAGATATCCTTCAACAGAGGAATGGATACAGAAAATGTGGTACATTTACACAATGGAGTATTACTCAGTTATTAAAAACAATGAATTCGTGATTTTTTTTTTTTGTCAAATGGATGGAATTAGAAAATATCATCCTGAGTGAGGTAACCCAATCACAAAAGAATACGCATGGTATGTACTCACTGATTAGTGACTATTAGCCCAAAAGCTTGGAATACCCAAGATAAAATTCACAAACCAAATGAAGCTCAAGAAGGAAAACCAAAGTGTGGCTGATTGATCCAGTCCTTCTTAGAAGGGGAAACAAAATACTCAAGGAAGGAAATGCAGAGACAAATTGTGGAGCAGGGACTGAAGGAAAGGCCATCCAGAGTCTGCCCCACCTAGGGATCCATCTCATATACAGTCACCCAACCTAGACACTACTGCAGATGCCAAGAAGTGCTTGCTGACAAGATCCTGATACAGGTATCTCCTGAGAAGCTCTGCCAGAGCCTGACTACCACACCCACTCCAGTGGAGTCTGTGTGGCAAGCCCAAAAGCTTGGACACAGTCCTGAGGCAAAGAGTTTCACAGAAACTTAGTCTCCTCTTAGTCTGGCATCCCATAGCACAAATGCTCCAAACTTGTCCCTACATCAGTTGGTGAATGAATCTGTGTGCTTTCCTTCAATATTGTTTTATTATAAGTGCCTCCAAGGAGTGATTTTGACATATAGCTAAGTTAGATTAGCCTCCACCAGTGTTCCAATATCCTAGGAAATCGTTAAGCCAACCTTGGGCTTTGAATTATGTAAAAATGCTACTTATTCAGATGAAAAACCTCCAGTGTTGACAGAGAGATGGTGAAAGAAATCAGGCATTACAATTTACTGGAAAAGAGTGAGAAATCTCAGGGCTAGTTCTACAAAGTAAACTTAGAATAACAGCCAAGTCACTCCCGTATGCAGGAATTACAATGGCCTAGGAAGAAGGAAGGTTGTGGTCTAAGAAGGAGGTAGAGTAAATACTTAGAATAACAGATGAATCACTCCCATATACAGGAATTTACAATGACCTAGGGAGAAGATGGATTATACAATATACTAGAATTGGAACTATGGCAAGGGCATGAAGCCCTTGCTCCTGGCTTCTAAGAATAAGCTAACCTTAGGTGGGGCTGATTTTTATCCCAATTGTAAACACTGATTTTTATCCCAGTTCTAATCACTACCTGGTTCCTGTAAACTTTTGTGTATGCATTTCTCTGTTTTGTGTAAAGAGTCATTTTGCATTGGGCAACCTCAATGTACCTTGGCTGACCTTAATGAATCACCTAATTTCCTTGTTTTCTTCTGTAATATAAGTCTGATGATTACTTTGAGAAATTACATTCAGATCAATACTCCATTCTGTTCGTGTCTGTTTGTCACCCTGGCAACTCCTTGCCTACCTGGGTACCTGGACCCTGATTCTCCTGCAGGTTGACGGGCCGACTGAGTCCAGTCCACAGCACCTGACAAATACAAGGCCAATGCCAGCAGCCAACCATTATATTGAGCACAGGGTCCCCAATGGAGCAGTTAAAGAAAGGACTGAAGGAGCTGAAACGGTTTGAAACCCATAGGAAGAACAACAATATCCACCAATCAGACCCCCCAGAGCTCCCAGGGACTAAATCACCAACCAATTAACACTCATGTAGCAGAGGATGGCCTTGTTGGACATAAATTGGAGGAGATACTCTTGGGCCTGAAGGTGTTTAATGCCCCAGTGTAGGGGGAATGCCTGGGCAGAGAGGCAGGATTGGGTGGGTTGGTAAAGGAACACCCTCATAGAATCAGGGAGAGGGAGGATGGGATAGCCGGGTTCCAGAGGGGAAACCGGGAAAGGTGTTAACATTTGAAATATAAATAAATAAAATATCCAATTTAAAAAAAAAAACAGAAAACTTAGAGAAATAAAATTTTTAAAAAATTAAAGTCTCTCTTAAGTTTCACAATTATTAAAAAACAAAAGCCTGCTTCATGCAGTTCAAATAATTAGTGGAATAATTTAACTGTAGCCATCAGAACACTATTTTAGACACCTATTCATCCAAAAGCTTTGTAAATTCAGGGTCCACCCTTTTACTCACCTACAAAAAAGACATCTTCCAGTCAGAAATAGCAACTCTTTTGACACTTTGTCTTCAAACTTCCAAGGGACTGACAGAACATGGGAACCTACTTAAAGACAGGCTTAGGGTAAACAAGAGTTCCAAAGATTCCACAGTAAACATTGTCAATTTCTCCAGGAGCTCTGCCTGAGCCAAATGATCGCTCTTGGAAAGCCACTTGATTCCTGGCCTCTCTGGTGGTCTGTTCAGAGACAGGCTACCCAGTCATCGATGCTGATGATCTGACATACAACAGCCCTGAAAACCAGAAAAAAAGGAATGAGCAATTGACAAAGACCCCAATGACCCTATGCCCAAGGACGTGGTCTAGCCTCTGAATTAACTGACTCAGATTACTTCATTTCAGAACCTTATCATAAAAAATAACAAATATCTTTATTATTTAAGACAATTTAGGATGAGTTTTCTATTCTAGCCAAAAGTATTCTAATACATGAACATCCATAAGGCCAGAGAAAATTTCCTGTGGAGGGAAAAAAATATTTTAAAATAAGCCTCAAAGGACTTGGAAGTTTCCATATCTAGCCAGTCTCCGGAAATCTACTATACTTCACAAGTAGATGTTGTAAGTAAGAATCCAGTGTTATTCTAGAAGCATCCCACTGGGCCCCAGGAAGCAGGAAATAAAGAGCGGACAGCCAACCCGCCACAAGCAAAAGAGCTCCTGTGGTGTACACAGGCTCCAAATTCATATTTAAAGATTTGTTTTTATTTTTCATTGGTGTAGGGGGGTGGTGAGTGAGTGTATGAGAGAGGGAGAGGGAGAGGGAGAGGGAGAGGGAGAGGGAGAGGGAGAGGGAGAGAGGGAGAGGGAGAGGGAATGAGCGCATGCATTTGCACAAGCTCTGTATCTGTGGGGATAGCCAAGGAAGACAGAATGGAGCATCAGATCCCCTGGAGCTGGAGTTACAGGCAATTGTGGGCCACTTGGCATGGTACTTGAACTAAACTCCAAGTCATCCCTTCAGTCCCCCAATTTTTTTTTTGATAGAATACTAATGTATCTGGCCTCAGAGTTCACTTATCATTCAGTACACAACATTAAAAAACATCATTTAGGCAAGTTTATGAGCCAACAGAAATGAAGACACAGCAAAGCGCTGCATGAGGATTACTGCTGAAGGAGTGAACTCCACACATACTCGGTAGCCATAAGAGAGACCTGTAGGCTGGTGTATGCAAAATGCTGAGCTGCAGAATAAAAGGACAGAACAGAGGAATGAGATAATAGCGGCCAGATAATGGTAAATGGGCTCCTTCTCAGCCAAGGCTATCGCGTTTCTCAGAAATGGCATGTGACTTCACTGGGGTATCTCTTTACTTGTCATGTGTCTGCCGAGCAGTTTTCATGAAGGGGTGCTGCCATCTACTGGCAGCTGTGATCTCGGGCGCGGCCCTTATCCCAAAACACATAATATCATTCAAAAGGCTTTGGTTTCTTTTTCATTGTGAAAATCTCACAGTCCTCTTCTGCCAGGAAGACTGACAGAAATTTTTGCTGAGGAATTTGGGCACAGTATCTTAAGAGCATCGTAAAAAAAAAAAAAAAAAAAAAAAAAAAAAAAAAAAAAAAAAAAAAAAAAAAAAAAAAAAAAAAAAAAAAAAAAAAAAAAAAAAAAAAAAAAAAAAAAAAAAAAAAAAAAAAAAAAAAAAAAAAAAAAAAAAAAGCAAAACAGATGACAAACACATTTTGCAAGAATTTCTAATTGTGTCCAAACAGTTCACTAAAATCATGCAGATAAAATCGTCTTTGTGTTTACGCCAGTATTAACACATTTTTTTATAAAGAGTATGGTGACTCTAATGTTTGGCAAAGATACACAGAAATAGACCAAGTCATAAAGTCTCCTATGGGAACCCTAGCTTCGCGAAAAATACGGTTTTCATGTAGCATACAGAAAAGTGTATCAGCCTCCATGTGCAAAGACAGAGCTTCAGGAAGTCTAATTTCCCTTTTTAGTAAAAAAATCACTGGGAACATTCTCAGTTTATATTGCATGTCCAGGCAAAACCCAGCCCTCCAGGACACAGAGAGTGAGCTAAGGACATTGTTTCCCCATCTAAGTATACATTTCCAAGTAATATAATTGATATAAATAAGGAACTGGGTAAGACTTTCTCACCTTGACTTCATTCATCAAACCAGTCTTTTTCAGAAGAGTGCAGTTGGCACTGGACTTTAAATCTTGAGATTTAAAGTATGCAGAGCACCTGCAGAGGACCACCATTCAATTCCCAGCACCCACATCCGGTGACTCCAGCTCCAAGGAATATGGCAGCCTCTTACAGTCTCTATGGCGGCCTCTTACAGTCTCTATGGGCACTGCAGGCACAGGAGCAAACCCACACTCAGATGTACATGTAACTTTTAAACATTATAAATTAAAAGTAGTGTGGAATCCTTGTATCAGAAAATAGCCCTTAAAAGACAGGCCAGCAACAGGAAGTATAAAACTTAAAAGGCAAAAATACCAGAGGGCTGAAAAGTTGCAAGCTACGAGTGAAGATTAAAGGATTTGCTCTCACGTAAAGAGGCAAAGAGCCTTGCTTAATGGCGTGGATGAAAAGCATCTCACAAAAAAGCAAACCCTAATGGGTTTTGTCTACTTTGCATAAGACATAATGACAAGAACTAAAACGGGGGGCGGGGGGGGGGCAGTAAGTACAACAGGCAGCGCCACACTGGGAAGATACCACCCTGCCTCGAACCCTTTGACCTCGGACATCAAAGGTAACGCAGGACCACTTTTGACTCCCAGTATTGTCTTGTCTTTTTGTTCACTGAACTCACGAATTTGGACCAGTTCCTTACAATGGAGAGCCCCAGCTCTCTTCTCCATGATGTAGGGATAATGAATGGTGTATATCTAACAGGATTGTTATAAGGCTGGGAAATGGAGCTAACAATGCCAGGAATGCACTTAACAGAATGCCTAACACATCGTAAGGGTTCAGTAACAGCTCATGGGTCTTGTCTGTAAAAATAGCATGCAGGAGCACCTCCCGAAGTCAATGACACACTGAAACACGTTCAGTGCGTGCAGGACGGACTCTCATTTTCCCAGCCTTCCCAGAGCCTCACCTTGACCATCTAAAGAAAGGGTTAAATGGTACTACCCAGAGAATTGTAAGAATGACAAAGAGATAATGAATGTAAAATTAGTCTGCTGGCTAGGATGAGCAGTAAGAGCCCAACACATTACTGTTATTTAAGAAAAACTCCACAACCACCTCTTGACAAATCCTATGGCCTCATGCTGAGGTTTTGAGCAGGGCCCCAGCATCTTTTTTTTTTTTTTTTTTTTTTTTTTATTTTATTTTATTATATGTAAGTACACTCAGACACTCCAGAAGAGGGAGCCAGATCTCATTACGGATGGTTGTGAGCCACCATGTGGTTGCTGGGATTTGAACTTATCACCTTCGGAAGAGCAGTCGGGTGCTCTTACCCGCTGAGCCATCTCACCAGCCCCCAAGGGCCCCAGCATCTTTAAGTCCTCTCTTCTCTATAGGACGTTTGGGTTTGCGGGTCTTGGGCGGGGGGGGGGGGGTGTTTGTTTGTTTTACTTCTAACAGTAACATTGAAAGGTTGAGTTCTTTTCTAGGTTCAGAATTTTAATCCCTGACTGTGAGGATGACTCTCATTAACACTGAGAGGTCTTGCGAAGAATTATGACTGCTTACAAAGCTCAGAATATTTCATTAACACTGATGCGGGATATATAGATTGTTTTCACCGAGAAAACAGAGAAAGGGGCCACACATCTCTGGCCTGCCCAGTGACCGTGAAGGACTTCTTACTCAGTTTACAGGGGACCAGAGAAACCCAAGTTAGACCATAACTTGGTCCGTGAATGCTCTTTCCTCCACACCTCAGCTAAGACCAACGCAACCAGGACGGGGCCAAGTCATGAGGCTGCTGGGCTCCACTTCCTCCAGTAACTGTCCCTCCCACTCTCTCTCATTCTCTTGGCCCTTAGCAGGGCTAGGCTTACTAGCCTATGGCCCTTTTCTTCACCTCACTACATTGTACAGTGACATCGTGACCTTGACCACTGGACAGTAATGCTGTTGTCCTCAGTCAACCCAAGTGTTTTGAAGCAAAAATCGGAGAACAATTTATAAATTTTGATATTATAAAATTTCAGAATCATGTGCTGAGCCAATAGAGTGGAAATAAGTAACTGAACGGTCCATTGTCTTCCCAATGTATTCCTACTGTCAGGCACAGTGGCACATCATAGCGACCACCATGTTCATCATAAAAAGAACGGGATAACACTGAATGTGCATGTATACCCAAAATATATGAAACAGGGTTTTTTTTATAATAACTAAGAACTGAAAACAACTCCAATATTCAACCTCAGGCTGGTAGACTCTCTAAGTGTGGTATTATGGTAACCAGACTGAGAGCAGCACTGATGAATCTAAACAGTTAAGGCTGCACACCGTTTTTTCAGGGGACCCAAACTGAGTTCCTAGCATCCACATCGGTCTGCTCACAACGGCCTGTTACTCCAGATGTAGGGGATCCAGTGCTCTGTTCAGGCAGGCACAGTCACCTTCATTCACACACACACACACACACACACACACACACACACACACACATACAGTCTTTTTTAAAAAACTATGTGGCGTAAAAGAAGTCAGACACCAGAGTACCAAGTGTACCTCATTACAGGAATTTTAACTTCACATGAAAGAAAAACACGACAGTAGTTACCTCTGGAAGGGCAGGAAGATGAAGAACGTCAGCAGCCATCTAAGGTATCAGAGCGTCCCGTGTCTTGAGGGGAGGGCGTGTTGACCATGCTCCCTTTACCACGGTCCCACACCATTCATTTCTCACTTGGCCATTTTTGTGTGAGATTTTAACTAAAAATACAGTGAGCTTTGCTCTTAAGCTGAATTTTATAGACCCTCAGTTCTGGGTTAAGAATTAAATAGTTAGGCAGTTGTCCTGTTTCAAATAGCTGATTGAAATAATAAAAGGAAACTCCTTTTCTCAGTAGAAAGGGCTGCATTTGAATTATATATGTGTCCTGTTTCTTTTCCATTTTGGAAATAAAGACTAATTTTACGCATTTAAAATTTCTTCTATAAACGCTATTTGGGGAATAAAGGTGATTTTCTAAGCGCCTCTGAAAGATTACACAGCTGTTCTGCAAACTGGAGCCACAAGCCTCTTCTTGATTATGCCACAGCGCCCCCTTGTGGTTTATGTGAATAACACCCTTAAATGTCTGTCCTCAACCAAAAGTGAACCGATCTTAACATATTTGACCAAAAATCACTGGCAGGATCTTTCTACTCCAATGCTACTTGGTGAGTTCTCAGAGCTAGGGAACACTCCAACGTACATCTGGCACTTCTAAAAATCTTTCTTAAATCTGGAATCAATTATCACATAAGCTTTATTCATGCTTAATTCTAAACAATAAATTCACTATTTTTCTTCAATATACAGCAAATTTAAATCATATTATGAAAGACAAGGACTCCACTTCACTAGGTAACAGGTCTTCGTTTCAACATAATTCTTATCAATAATTGAAATGTTGATAATAGCCTTATATACCTACCCTTCTCATCAGTAGCTAAAATCCAAGGTGAGCAAATTGTAATTAAGAAATAAGCAGTTTGGCACTACAGAAAGCTAGCAAGATTGACCTTTAAATGAAAAAACTTCCCCCAAAGAAATTAAACAATATGCAACGCAATGTAACTGGGACAAGGCCTAAGCCCTATACTGAAGTCTGACAGTGCTCGGCAGCAACACTGAGGGAATCCTAGCCTTTCAGCAGCTATGAAACTGACTCACGCGGAAACCAAGCCAAAGGGAAGGCTGCTTTTCAGAAGCTCATATAAATTAGGCTACATTGAAACGGATATCCTAGATGTCCCTCAGCAATAAAGCGTAATGATTAGTGCAACTTCTCCAACAGGATAGCTGGTCGCAGTGAGGGTGAAGGAGACCACACTTCCCACTTCCACGTGCCACATCAAAGCGATATGCAAATTAATACACATAACATTTTCCCGAATATGCAAAATTTTAAATACAAAGTAATGCCATATGTTTCCTCGAAAGACATGAGTATATTGTCTAATAAAAATACATAGAAGCAAATATGAGAATTGCTAGAGAAGTGAGTGCCTTCAGGGGTTTGGGACTCTGCTGGGAGTCTATACATACCCGTTGCATTTTTCTGTGCATATTTTTATGCCCTAAATGTTATATGAATATCAAACTTGAGATTGTATGTAAAGACATGCGTTGTTTATACTGCTGGCAGGCAGTTGTTAAGGTCACCTGTTTTACACTAAGGAGACTGAGCATGGGTTTCTGTGTTCTCTCTGGAGGTTCTACACACTCAGAATAGAGAAGAAAAGGCATGCATTGAGCTTGTGGACTCAGCACAGCACTTGCCTGGCATGCATGCCGCCCTCGGCTCCGTGGCCAGCCTCACAGAAGGCATTCAGAGCATGGCGTATGAAAAAGGATAAGAAAATTGTTGGAATTTTAAAAGTATTTGATGGGTGCTGAGGTCCAGACCCAGAGCTTCTGATACACGGTATGTACCACTACACATGTGTTTGTGTTTTGTGAGAACACAGACATACATGTACATGTGTATACATGCATGTAGACACCAGGCATCTTCCTCAGTCACCCTCCACCTTATATTTGAGATAGGGTATTTTTTCCCTATTTTTATTAGATATCTTCTTCATTTACATTTCAAATATTATCACAAAAGTCCCCTATACCCTCCCCCATCCCCCACCCTGCTCCCCTACCCACCCACTCCTACATCTTGGCCCTGGCGTTCCCCTGTACTGGGGCATATAAAGTCTGCATGACCAAGGCGCCTCTCTTCCCAATGATGGCCAACTAGGCCATCTTCTTCTATATATGCAGCTAGAGACATGAGCTCTGGGGGTACTAGTTAGTTCATGTTATTCTTCCACGTATAGGATTGAAGACCCCTTCAGCTCCTTGGGTACTTTCTCTAGCTCCTTCCTTGTGAGTCCTGAGTTCTATCTAATAGCTGATTGTGAGCGTCCACTTCCATGTTTGCCAGGCATTGGTATAGGGTATTTTATTGAATGTAGCACTTTCCAGTTTAACTAAACTGACTGACCTGAACCCCAGGGAGCCAACTGTATCCACCCTAATCCCTACCCTCGGCAATCTGCTTGCAGACAGACACACAACGGTTCCCGAGCCTTTGTGTGGGTGCTGAGATCCAAGTCTGGTTATCATAGTTACAGGATAAGCAGCTTACCGACTGGTCCATCTCCCCAGCTGCCATCAGTGGGCCTCTCTGTTGAACTCCTATACCTAAGGCTCAAGGGTCATTGCAGAAAACGGGACGGAAAGATTCTAAGAAACTGAAGAACAGCAAGTTCTCTGTGACATTGTGAGAGTCTCAGTGATGTGGATAAGTGAACAAGGACATCGCCAACAGACATGCTAACACAGAAAGAAGAAAACCCACAAGGCTTCACCCTATACAAAGCAGTGTAGGCAACGAAGGCGTGCTGGGACTGACCCACCAGGGACATTATACAGTCTGATCAGGGCACACACGCGCGCACGTGTGTGTGTGTGTGTGTGTGTGTGTGTGTGTGTGTGTGCTGGGACTGACCCACGAGGGACATTATACAGTCTGATCAGGGCACGCGCGCGCGCGTGTGTGTGTGTGTGTGTGTGTGTGTGTGTGTGTGTGTGTGTGTGAGAGAGAGAGAGAGAGAGAGAACTCGATAAAAAAGTAGCAATTGGGTTTATGAGAGGGTTGGGAGAGTGGAAAGGGAAGGGGAAATTATAAAGTTATGTTATAGTCTCAAACTATAAATATTTTTAAAACCTTTCCATTGTTCCTAATGTATTACCCAAGTTGAAATGTTAACAAACTGAGATAAATGTTATCTTACCTTCTTACAAGATACTTCAAATTTCTACAGTCTTACTTAGTTGTTTATTTTTGACTTTTTAAGACATGGACTCCCTCTGTAGCACAATCCTCCTGTTTCAGCTTCCCAGAGGCTGGGAAAACAGGCGTAAAACACATAACCAGCTCTTGTGTTTATTGCACTTTTTTTTGTTACTATCTTATAAATCTCAAACCTCTGAAGAGTAATGTCTGCAATTTTTTTCCTTTTTCTTTTGAAACTTAAAATGTATAGGGGAAATAATATGCCCTGCTTAATGTTAATTCTTAATGTAATGATGATGTGATAGAAACTTCCAGTCTAGTGAACCTGTGTCTTCCCCTGTCACTGCTATGACTACATCACCTCTTCTTTCACCAGATTCCACAAGAATCTGAGATGACAGTCACTACAAACTGTCACTCTGGAGAAGTCATAACTAGGTCTAATTGATAAATGTGACTTTTTCTCTCCATTATTTCCAAATGAGTTGATAAACTGTCTCCTGTGTCCTTGGTCTGTAAGGGTTTGGGAGGGATTGTACGTAAGTGTTTGAAGGAAGGCATAACAAATTATTGAGATGGGTTTTTGTTTTGTGTTTTGCTACAAATTCATATTGCAAACAGATCATAGCACAGTCCTGGGGTTAGACTGGATTTTGTTCCCTCATTCCTTCTTTTAACGAATAAAAAGATGCACCCACAAACAAACGCCAGTGTGGGGCTCTGAGCCAGGCACTGAGGACTTAGCCGTGGAGAGTGCAGCTGGGGCGTTTGGTCCCTGGCTTGCACAGGTGGAGACAAACATGAGTAAGTACAATATCTCAAGTCAAGCCACCCAAGGTTTCCAAGCTAGGTACACCATTTCCTTGTCAGTTCTGTGACCCAGAACAAGTTACTAGCTTCTCAAAACCTCACTTGGAAAATGAAGGTAAGCTTCCCATAGGCTGCTTTGAGGGTTAAATACACTATCTACGGCACAGCAATGCTCAGTGCAGACTGCACAGTAACAAAAGCAGTCCAGTGAGTACATTTGACATACACAGTCCCTCTTACTGGGCGCTCATTCTCTCTTCTGTAGAATTCCATATCAGTCCTGTGCAGTCTTCCTCCCTCTGTCTTTCTTTATGCCACAAAATTCAACTCCTTTAACCTTTCTACAGATCTTTTCTTCCTCTCAATCATCATTCACATCCTTCTCTGCCACACACTCACCATGTTTTGTTTTGTTTTTTCCTTTAGTGTTCTCCAGTCTCCAAAACAGAAGACACTTACATATCT
This sequence comes from Mus minutoides, assembly GCA_902729485.2. Classification (NCBI taxonomy): domain Eukaryota; kingdom Metazoa; phylum Chordata; class Mammalia; order Rodentia; family Muridae; genus Mus; species Mus minutoides. The sequence continues at coordinate 1,945,182 of LR749599.1, forward strand.
AAGTTCTACCAATTCCCAGCCCCCGGGTGTTTGTAGAAACTTGGAGAGCAACGGATCCTGGAAACTGTAGGTCAGCGTGCCCTCATCCAGTCTGGAGTCTAATGCAAACAGGACTGAGGCAATGTGTTCATGTGCAAAGAGGAAGTCGTACTCGGGATACCTGCTTTCTAGATCAGTGAGTAGACGGCTATCAAGCTAAAGTAAACCTCTTAAAAGTTCATTTTTATGTGTAAGCCAAGCTGTGCAGAATGACCCTGGATGGAATTAGGTTTATGGGATAGGAATAAAGAAGTGCATTTACAGCTGCTCAGATGCACATGGAAAAAGCTGCTGCCAGGACCAGAGCAGGTGAAAGGAATTTCCAAGGGAGTCTGCTAGGAGGAGGTGGTGCACCAGGAGATGTGTGTGTTCCCATCTCAGCCCCAGGGTTCACCAGCCATGGGCAAGCCACCTAATTTCTCAGAGATTGGCCCACGACCATAAGATGGAGAAAATAATTCTAGTATCTCCCTCAGATTCCCTCAGAGTTAAGGGAAGCTATAATTGTGTCATGAGGGCTCCTTAAATTTTTTCCATTTGTAATCCCTCTTCCCTCAAGAAATTTTTATGTAACTCTAGGTCTGTACATATGGGAAATAGGACTGTAGACCAAATGTTTACTAACAATATAAAGGCTTTTTATTTTCTTTTTTATTAAAAATAGATTTTTCCCACACAACATAATCAAGAAACACATATAGATGCAGAGACATTCACACACAGGAATCCCATAAAGCCAGAGCCATAATTTATATGCAAAGGGGCTGAAAGGTGGGGGAGGGGGAGCCCACCAAAGATGCCTTGAGCTCATTTTGTATCTACTGCTGGTCATGGGACCTACTCCTAAGAGGAGCGATTTGTTTCCCCATGAAACTCTCAAAGGAAAAAAATCGTTTTTCCTTTGCAAGTTCTTATCAACTGGAGACAGCTCCTGGATTAGGGACAGGTACATGCACACTTCTCACAGCTCTAGGATTCCCAACAGGGACAGAGCCATGTCGGCCCTGTGTGTGCTGCCTCAGTCTTTGAGTTCCCATGTGTACCAACCCCGTGTGTTTCAAATAATCACTTAGTATAGACACATATGTTTGTCATTTTTTTGAGACAGAAGCCAGTTTACACAGTCATGAGATAGACATGATTATTTTCACATAAAAAAATGTGTGACAGTGCAGAACATAAATCATCTTTCATGTTTTCCAACATTGATCAATATTTTATACCTGTCAATAGTGAGAACAGTCCTTTGCATAAGTATATGGTACAATACATAGCAAATTTTAAAATCAGGCATTCTGATCTCAAGGATATAGTAATCTGATACAGGCTGGGGAATCATGCTAGGGTTATATTAAAAGCCTGTGCTTATCTTGCCGGGCATGGTGGCACACATCTTTAATCCCAGCACTCAGGAGGCAGAGGCAGGAGGATTTCTGAGTTCGAGGCCAGCCTGGTCTACAGAGTGAGTTCCAGGACAGCCAGGGCTACACAGAGAAACCCTGTCTCGGAAAAAAAAAAATACAAAAACAAAAACAAAAAGCCCTCTGCTTACATAATTAAGCTACTCTCCCTGTTGCCCAGACTGAAACAACCTTCTGAGCCCAAATGCTCTTCCCGCCTCAGCCTCCTAAGCAGTGAGATGAAGGTCCATGCCACCACACCAGGCTGGTGATAACCGTGTCAAGTACCTTATTTAACATCATTTCCTGTTTCTCTTAAGTGGGATTCATACTATGATTTTCCTTACCCCAAATTAAAACAAAACAAACAAACAAACAAAAAACCCGAGAGGTAAAGATTAAGTAGTTTATTTAGGAGTTAACACATTGGTAGGCGGAGGAGCTAAATTCACACTAAACAACAAAGCCAATTCTTTTTATTTGAGAGAGAGAGAGAGAGAGAGAGAGAGAGAGAGGAGTAACAATAAATTTGAAAGATGCGTCACGTGCAGACTTACCTCGGGGCAAGCGTCATCACAACGTCTACTGTAACTGAAGCATTTAGGTTCTGAAACTTGCTAAAGGAATAACATGGAGCCAGCAGCTTCACCGCGTGAAGGGTTTTAGGTTGGAACTGAGATATTAACGTCAGAAGTACTCAGGATTCGGTTGACAGTAAGGTTTAGGATCAGGTGCCCAGCGTTTTTATGACAACATTTTCCTCCCACTTCCTATAACATTGATCTGACTTCAGCGCACACTGCCCCATCCAAGCCTTACAAGCCTGGCTCCGTTCGTTCCTGTCCGGCGTCTGCACTAAGGCTGCCGTTCTCCGTTGTTTACAAGCACCATGCTGTCACTATGACCAAGGGATGGAGGAATGAATGATTCCACAGTGAAGTAGTGAATCTACAGTCTAAGTATGCCTGGGCTCTGTGTTAGACACCTATTTGCAAACTCTCCCTGGGCTTCACCGCTGAAGATAGAGACCAACTAAAGGCCCTAAAAGGCCAGCAAATGTGCTCAATTCTTTCAAAGTTTGCCAACGGAAATAAGTCAAAACGAACGTGGCCAAACCCAGGTCTTCCAAGTTGACTGTTCCCATCTGATTGTTATCATGTGTTTTATGTGATGTCCACACTCACGGTTTATAACACTGTTAATAATGAAATGCTTATGCGAAGAATGTTATAAAAGAACACTCATTTTATTTATAAATAAGGTGTTCACTGGATTTATTAAAAATGTTCGTAGCAGGTTCAGTTAATTTGAAATCTCTCTACTAGGATAAAAATGGAAAGTTCTGTTTAAATTCCAAATAAAGTTTAAACTAAGAAATTTTTCTCTGGTTAAAATCTTCCTTTTTTAGTATGTTTTCATACATTTTAATGGCTTGGAGAAGAACTGCTTCCTCCCTAATAAATACATTCACGAGCAGCGGTGACGTTTCTTTGGACTTTGCTTGAGCTGACAGAGATTTTTGGCATTTGGCAAAAAGACAAGTCACAGTGTATGCAGGCACCAAGAAATAAGATGCTGGCTTTACAAAAAGGACCTGTGACATTCAGACTTATGCTACAGGTCAGACAGAAGGCTGGGAGTATTTCCAAGGTCAGACAGTAGAATAAGAGATGTTTGCATCATGAAGCCTTCAAAATTTCTCTTAATTCTTCCAGTTACATGATACATCACACATAAAACACACAGAATTTTCAGATATTCACCCTCTTCTGTATGGTGAGAGGACACAGAAAGACAGCAAAGTGGACGCTAAAGGCACAAGGTAACTGCGGTCCTAACCAGAGTCACAGCTCAGCATGGTGTTATGTCACATTGCTTTCCTTACCTCGTGGTTTTCTAGGAGTTAGCCTTTTATCTATTTATGAAAAAGAACAACAAAACTCTATATATACACACACACGCATATGTGTGTAGAAACAAAAATACATGTAAATATACTTTTTAATCATAGAATAGTCCATCAAAGAGACTTTCATGTTCCACAGCCTTGCTTCTCAAATGACTCCATGGTATCATGTTAAAAACCAGAACAGCATCCATTTTTACAGTAGATTTACCCAATCACAGTTACTAATCAGATTAGCATCGCTTTTATGTCCAACAAATTTTAAAAGTTAAGGGATCATTAACACTACATTTGCATGCCTTAAGTCTGCATTATTTTACTTGTTGAACTTTTTCTTACAGGGGCCTTCAAAAAAAAAAAAAACCCTGGAAGGCCTTATTTTTATTTTTAAGCTATACTTAAATTAGGGTGCATGAAGTTGTTAATGTCAGGTGATATAACTAGAATGCTTTAAAATATGCTCCCTATTGCTCCAGCTACATAGTTAAGCTCTATTCTTACACAGATGCTAATCAGAACAGCACAGGGATATTCCTGAAGGCTTTCCCAGGTAACTGTATCATGGAAAAGTCCTTTGTATTTGAGCAAAAGAAAGCCTGAAACATTTATCACCAAAGCTATGCTAATTCTTACATAACAGAAATCAATATGAGAAAATCTATGTGGTTAGACAGGAAGTCTCCATGCCTTTACATTGCTTATACCTTCGAGCAAGCACCAGCTAAGTTGTTTGGTTGTATTAGAATATATTTTATTTCATTATTTTATTTTATGGTTTCTTGCATTCAAAGACAGCAAAGTGTATCTAGTTCTATCGCTGGACAAAGGATGCTGTTTAATAATGAAAAAATATTTGGACAAATGAAAGGAAGTCAATGTTTGCTTTTGCCAACTATCAGAGGCAAGCAAAGCAACCTTTCACCTAACTTCTAACCTGCCAAACACAAATCGGTTCAAATTTCACCACCTGGTTTCTGTGATTCATATTTTGGAGGATATATTAAGAATCAGTCACAACTTTTGACGCCATCATTAAAACTCGGCATCAGAAAATTAGCCATATAGTGCCTTGGACAACTGCCCTAACACTCCTCTTAAAAAGTTGAAAATAAATTGTAAGGATCATCAGTATGTCTTATCTACTTTGAAGTCTCTGGCTCTAATTTTTATTAAGAAATAGTTTATTTCAATATGTACCCTAATTTTAAACTAATTACACAGTTTTATATATGTACTCATTATAATATAAGTACATTGCTCATTATAAATATGAGTAGATATTTATATATAAGATAAATATATTGCATATATGTTACATTCTTAATATATACTATACAAACATAAATAAATATACCGCATCTACAAATACATATGTCTATACCATGACTGTTTGAACAGACACAACCATTGGAGGAAAAGCAGTTTGTTTTTAAGTTTCTCAGTAGTACTTTCCATTTTCTAGTGTGCTCATGGCTGGACTTGGGGAAAGCAGAAGGAAGCCGGACAGCTAATACACCATGTCCCAGAGATCCCACAAATGAACGATCAGTTTTCAAAGGATTCCAAAGTATCCAGGTGTCTAATAGATTTCCCCATGACTTATCTATTAGAATTCGAGATGCCAGCAATGACATTCACAGACGTGACAGTGCAACCTGGGAGACACAACAGGGCCCAGATTCTCATTCAAAGACACTCTTTAGGGGGTCCTAGAAAGAATCTTCATCCTTGGTATCACCAAAAGCTTAAGAGAAGACCACGAAGCCTTGAAGAAAAGTGTACTTTCAGCCAAAACATGCATATAATTTTTCTCTAATGGGGTACTTTCAGAGTATTCTAGGAGAGAATCATGTGTGTTACAAATGTTGCGTTAAACCCAGAAAACACTAAAAATGAAAATAAAAAGGAATAAGATAAGCTTCTCAGACAACAGAACTCAAAAAGAGAAGGCCAGCAAGTATCCAAGCTATCTACGCAAGTTCTTCAGTAAAGCCACGATGAAAGAAAGCCATCAAGACAGCTGAGAACTTCAAGGGAAATACAGAGCCCACCTGGCCGGTGGAGAAATGGAACAGGGGTGGGTTATGGTTACAATTGACTGTTCACCTCATAACACAAAGAGAAGAAATAAAACTTCCAGTAAACTGGAAGCAAAGGCCAGCCCTGCAAGTGTCAAAGGAAGTCCAAACAAAGAAGAAATCAGAGTGGAAATGAGCACGGCCTCGATCCAGCGTAAAGCACGATTCTGAAACTGCAGTGTGTATTTTCGCCTGACCTGAAGCAGAGAAGGCATCAGGGTCTTGGGGATGTCACTGAATTCCTAATTAACCAGTTAGCACTGTGACTCCGAAAAGTCCCTAGCTCTTAGTCACCCCTTGATACATGCTTTCCTTCTTTTAGATTGGTGTATTAAAAGTCTACGGCTGTACAGCACAGTTCAGGAAGACTATAAAACAGCTTTCTTCATGTGGTTAGACATGGTCATCAGTCGCTGGTCTTTGCCTGTACTAATGTTCCTTCGGTGTGATGGTGAACGTTCTCTTCATCAGCCTTCTGAAAAGCAGAGAGAAGGAAGGGACAGTTTGATGCACTTTATCCAGGGTTTCAGTCTACAAACAGCTGCTAAGGGGCTGTGACTAACAGTGGAGTATCGCCTCCCCAGAGTCCTCCTTTGGTCTCTTACACAGATCTGTTGCTTAGATTTATTTGACCCCCGAAGCAGTGAAAGGCATTTGGGTCAAGGCATTGACGAGAAAGCTTGACAGCAAGATAATGAGGGCAGGAGAGAGGGAGGTCCAAATAAGAAGGGAGCAGGGAAGACAAAATAAAGAGAGAAGAGGAAAGCCCAAAAAAGAAGGGTTGGTCCTGAAAACAAAATGCTAGCAAACATGATGAGAAGAAAGAATGAACAAACGGGCCTTCACTTGGGTTATAGCAAAATTCCATGCTAAAAACAATAATCCTGCATTTAATATTAGGTCAAAAACCACATTACAAATATTTTCTATCTACTGTGCATCTGACTATCATTTAAAGCAAGTAAAAGAGGTGATAAGGAATAGCAAGACTTTAGCTGTTCTTCTAAATGCAGAAAATAGTCTGTTTTATTGTAATGCTATTTTCTTAGTCATATCTCAGAGTTTTAATATGTATTTTACATACATATTGACATTTTACATATATGCATACTAGAAAATGCATACTTTCTAGTATTTTCTCTATAGAGCTATATTTCACCTATTCCACTCCAAAACTGCTACTAAGCTTTCTCATTAACAGTATATGAGCCAGGCGTGGTGGCGCACACCTTTAATCCCAGCACTCGGGAGGCAGAGGCAGGTGGATTTCTGAGTTCGAGGCCAGCCTGGTCTACAGAGTGAGTTCCAGGACAGCCAGGGCTACACAGAGAAACCCTGTCTCGAAAAACCAAAAAAAAAAAAAAAAACAGTATATGAAAAGATTACAGACTTCAGCGACTTGCAATTCTATCACAAGAAGTCCTTTCTATAAAAGCTAGATTTCCTTTTTTGAAACAAGGTTTCCTTCAGAAAACAGGTGACATGAAAGTCACACCAAACTAAAACCAAAATAGGAAAGGAAAACATCCATACTGCCACCATTATCATTGAACAAGCAGATTCAGGTAAGTCCACCATGACTGGTCCCCCATCTGCTCTACAAGTGTGGTGTGATTGACAAACAAAACTTTCAAAACTTTGAGGAAGAGGCTGCCGCCTAAGCCTGTAAATACGCCTTTGCTTTAGACAAACATAGCTGAGAGTGATCATGATACCACTGTTGACATCTCCCCATGGAAACCTCAGACCAACAAACATTATGTCATTGATGCCAAAAGACAGGGAGAGTTCATGATGATGATGATGATGATGATGATGATGGTGGTGGTGGTGGTGTGCTGGTGGTGGTGATGATGATGGGGACACAACAGCTTCCTGTCCTGTCCTGGTTATTGGTGCTGTAGCTGTAAATTTGAAGCTGAGCAAGAATGAGCAGACTCGTGAGCATGCCCATCTGGCTTACACACTGGGAGTAACACAAAATAGCCAGAAGAGAGAGGAGAAAACTGAGGGAGCTAGCACCCAGATTTAATTAAAACCCTGACACAGTAGCACTTGTGCCAAATTCTGGTTAGAATGCTGACAGAAGGCTGAGGCCAAGTGCTGATGGGCTGGTGTAGGGATGGAAAGCTGCTGATAAATATGGCCATGCCAGCAGAATCACACTGCCTTCAGCTTTGCCTCATCACCAAATTCATCCGTCCCGTAGGTCTTTGTGTCTGTTCCTCCAAGATACCTATAGAATTGTTGCTATAGGTGGGATCCCTGTGGGCGATTAGAAGCTTGTGGTCTCAAACTTAACATGGTAGTTACCCTTGTTCCAGTCAGTGCCACAGCTGAAGTAACAAAGTCTGCTCAAAGTCACAGTGAGGCTTTGAGTGAAGATCTTCCTGGGACAACTCAGCCTTCAGTGTAAAGAAAGTTTGTATCAAAGACAGCAGATATGGTAACAATGCAGGTGATAAGAGAAGGACCCAACAATGGAAGCAGTTGGCTTCACTACTCTGCCTTTATCCAGACTTGTGCTGGCTGTGTCCCTGTACTAGATTGGCAAAAAGCTCACCCAGCTTGTCTGCTCAGCTGAAAGAAAAGATTACTCACTGTTCTGGAAAGAAGCTGGAAGATGACCTCCAAATCTTGAAACCTAGTGATGCAGCCATTGTTGATAAGGTTTCCAGGCAAGCCTACATATGCTGAGGAGACCCTGGCCCTCCTCAGGGTCATTTTAATCTTTGTGACATGAGACAGAGAGTTGCTGCGGATGTCATCAAAGGCCTGGACAGGAAGGCTGCTGGAGCCGGCAAGGTTACCAAGTCTGCCCAGAGGGCTCACAAGGCCCAGTGAATGTTGTCTTGAATGTTGTCAGTGTTGGTTCACTCAGTGGTAGAAGGCAGTCTCAGGACTCTGTGTCTCAACGTCCTTTTAAGCTCAATCATAAAGACTGGCTAATGATGAAATTTAGAAAGATATATAAGATTGTGTTTAATTATAATATTATATTAAAATAACCTAGAAGCATTACAGGTCTGGCTGCCGTGCCACATGTATGTCAGAAAGTGGCACAGAGGAGAGAGGCTATGTCCAAAGCCATGCCCTGTGCTGGTCCAGCTGGTACGAAGTCAAGCAGTCCTCTAACGGGAGTAAGAATTATAGGAAAGATGGAGAAGAAGACTCAGGGACAAAGGGTAGATGTTGGGAGGACTGTCCTACAGCCTCAAGTTTAATTCTCTCGGGTTTATATACTTTACAGTATCATGGGAAACAAAGTCACAAACCTGCAGATACAGCAGTTGATGTACATTCGATATCTGTACCCATCGGAAGGCTTCCCTGTTCCTTCCTTCAAAATGATCAGAACATTCAGCTCCTTGCCTTGAGCTTTACAAGTATCACCTCTTATCATTCCATGCTTCTGCAGGCCAGGAAATCTGCCAGTAGACCTTGGCCTGACTTGACTCTGCCTGATAGGCAGACTGTCACTGAAACAGGCAAAATGGCTCCCAACAATACCTGGTCAGACCAGACAGGAGGTAGTCAGCCCAAGATATCACTCAGGCAGGTAAAGAACCAGCCCAAGACAACCCCCAGACATATGCTATGGGGCTCAGATATGGAGCTATCCTGAGATGACCACAAGGTCTGGGGAGGCAGACTGTGCCCGGGATAGCCCATGCCAGGTTCTGTAATGCGTGAGCAGGTCATAGCACCCCTGAGACCATTCCTGAGATGATCCCAGACACCAAGAGACCCTGTGTGCCACATTGAAAACCAAGCGGTAAAGAAATAGAAGTGAAAGAAAAAGAGAAGGCTGTGGGCACCATGAAGAGAGGCAAAACTGGAGACTCAAGGGTAATGAGGAGCAGCCTAATGTGAGTAGGCAGTGATACCACCTGGGACCGTGGTGAGGTCTTAGCCTGTGCTGTCACCAGTGGCCACATATGGCTCCATGGTCCTGCAGCATCAGGGGTCTGTTACCACCAAAGTCCAGGCAAATGTCCATCAGGTTGATGTCTGAGGGCTGTGCAGAACTGGCTCCATCCCTCCCCCGAAGCTTGCCCAGAAGCTTGTCTGCTGTGTGCCTTCCTCCCCTGCTTCACCCCTCACCACCTACAGCAGGCAGGAGAGCTGGCCACGCCCCTCGCTGGCTGCAACACTTGGGAGAGTGCACTCAGCACCTCTCCTGGGCAGCAGGGTGGAGCTGCTCCTGGTGTGCTGTTGAGCTGGCCCCAAAGGTGGGAGAGCAGGAGACCTGGGAGGGTGAGCAGCTCAGATAGTTCTCAAGCTCAGACCCAGGGATTTGAACTGACTCCCCTCAACACCTTCCCCAACAATAAACTGCTGGAACTCATGAAGAGTCAGTCCTCCAGATCCAAAGCTACAGGATCTCCATGACAGAAGTGTGGACAAAAGGGTACCCTGTGGGACAGACGGTGACACACTGCAGCCTCCACAATGAGATTTGTTTCTGTTGTGGGGAAAGGTTGGAAGGGTTGAGAGCTGAGGCCCAGGGGAGGGGAGATGAGAAGGATTAGGGTGCATGATGTGAAACTCACAAGGAACCAATAAAACGTTTTTTAAAATATTACAATAAACAGTATACCACGCAGAGTTATGTTGATTTTTTTAAAATAATGTGGGTATGATGTCAAAGACACAGCTATATGACTTTATCATAATGGGTTAAGTCTATCAGTGCACTGCGGTCTCCGTTCACAAATGTGAGATCATTCTTGGAAATATAAAATGAAGCTTCTATTTTTATCTATCACTGACCAGTGCTGGTAAGCAAAAGATAAAGTATGCAAATGTACTTAATGTTTTTAAATGGCATACACTTCAGAAAGGAAAAACCGAAAGAAACAAGGACACTTGTTTATTTTTGTGTTTAGATCTGAGAAAGGGTGAATGGTCATCTGGGGAGAAACATGGCTGGTTTAACAAACAATGACTAATGTTAGTAAACGGAGGAGAACTTAGCATGGCCTCTTCAGATTCTCCTGCATCCCTGTGTTGTCAGGACAGATGACATTCCTTTCTTCTGTTTTTGAGGCCAATGCCTCAGAAAGGAGCATCCTGTGATGTGCTCCAGGGAGGAAGCGCAGGGGGAGAAAGTGAGCGTCCCCTTCTGCAGCTGTCTGCAGCTGTCTGTGGCTCCCAGGAGGCTTGCTAGGACAGCTACAGTGAGAAAAGATCTGCAACCTTACTCTGATTGAAGGTCAGTAGACTGAGAACTACTTAAAAGAACTGAGGGTTTCTTCTCCACTTTCCTCTACATATCACCATGGAGACTGATACCTGCTCTGTCTGGGAGCAAGTATGGCCCTGGAGGAATGACTAACTCACGGTGGTTGGAAAATGTTGACATTTTCTTTATATAAAGGGGGAAAGAAAGAAGCCTTGGCAAAGACAAAGGCACTTTACTTTGCAAAGCGCTTCACAGGAAACGAAATATTTTCATTTCCATTATTTTATTTGGTTCTTCAAACAACCCTATGAGGTAAGTAGCAGCTGTTATTTCTATTCTACCTAAGGAAATTGAGGCTCAGAGATGTTAAGTGGTTTGCCTGAAGTCCTCAAATTGTTAAGTAACACAGTCATGATGTGAAGCCTTTTGTATGTTCTATCAAAAGCCATCTTCTCGTCCCTATTCAGAAAGAAACATCTGAATCCGGAAAGAACAGTGGGCAGCCTCCTGAAAGTCGTCATCCTGGGACAGAGAATGGAAACTCCATGCAATGGGAACATACTAAAAGGGTCTGAGAGATATAGCTCTCCCTCTTCCTTCTCTTCCTCCCCATCTTTCCTCTGCCTAAAACATCACTAAACCTTTCATTTCAAAGAGCTGCAGAGAGACAGGAGTGTTGTCTTAACTTCCAGCCCTTCCTCGATAACTGTGACATCTGCAGCTAACCTATGAGTGAGTTAAGACACCAAGAGGAAGCTGAAACTTTATTGTGACAGACAAACCAGGAAATCTGTTTCTGTGCATTGCTAAACAAACAAGTCAAGGAGTAAGCGAGCAATCCCAGCTGCTGCTCCATGTGCGGCCACAGGCCAGCTCTCTCTCCTCATAGCTTCCTGGTATACGTCTTTGCCTGTAAGTCGTGTTATGAACTGGTGTGATGTTAATCAGTTTTGACTGCACCTTACTCTAAAGGTTTACTCAGTGCAGTCCTTAGAGGCACATTACCACTCGGCTCCAGGCCAGGGAGGAGGTCTGGTCTTCATCAGGGTGAGAAAGACAGGCATGCTTTGTCTCACTGTTCAGAGGCAGAGAAGGACCTAAGACCCAGATGGAAAGTCGGACTTCGCCTTGTCAAACTGCAGCTACACTGTAAACAGAGCAGTGTGTAATTCAATTCTCTGGTAATGAATTAGCAGAGATATGTCAAAAGACGGGAGATTCAGTCTCCAAAACCTGTTATGTTCTCTATAGTGATTTAGTACAAATAAAAGCCCCAGGCCATGAAGAATATTTGGCAAAATCCAGCACAAATACTGTCCACTGTATATATCTTTCTTCCTGTGGATTTCATAGATGTCTCCAGAATCTCTGCAGATATTAATATATATTTATTCAATATATAAAGCCTAGTACAAATCATTATACAATGAATAAAATCATAATATCTATACTCATAGTCTAAGAGGATGATGACCTTGTGATAAAGTGTTTTCTATACATAATAACCTCAGATACAGTCTCCATCACCTACATAAAAAGACAGGCATACAAGCATATGCCTTCCACCCCAGCACTGAGAAAGCAGAGACAAGCAGATGGGAGAGCTTCTCTGACCACAACTTACCCAAAATTGTGAGATCTGGATTTAGGAAGAGACGCTGCTTCAAGAACAGAGATGTGGAGCTGAGCACCATCTTCCACACAAACCCAGCAGAGGGTCCCAAGGTACACAGAGGACTCTCCACACTGCAGGACCCATAGCACACCCAGGGCCTCTGGATCACTGGACTCAGGAAGTGAATCAGAGATGCAGACTTCTGGGCACCTTCCCTGCAAGAGGAAAGTTTGCCTGCAGAGAGAACTCTGACCACTGGGAATCAGGTGAAGGTTGAACTGCCAGGAGTGCTGACAGAGGCTAACAGAATCATAGGAGGAACAAGCTCCAGCCAGAGACAGGTCGATCATCTAACACCAGAGATTACCAGATGGTGAAAGGCAAGGGTAAAAATATTACTAACAGAAACCAAGACCACTGGGCATCATCAGAACCCAGTACACCCACCACAGTGAGTCCAAGATACCCCAACACACCCAAAAAGCAAGACTCAGTTTTAAAATCATATCTCATGGTGGTGGTAGCGGACTTTTAAAAGGGCATTAATAACTCACTTAAAGAAATACAGGAGAACACTGTGAAACAAGTGGCAGCCCTTAAAGAATTACAGGAAAACACTGCGAAACAAGCAGAAAACCTTAAAGAGGAAACGCAAAAATCCCTTCAAGAATTATAGGAAAACACAACCAAACAGGTAATGGAATTGAACAAAACCATCCAAGATCTAAAAATGGAAGTAGAAACAATAAAGAAAACACAAAGGGAGACAACTCTAGAGATAGAAATCCTAGGAAAAAATCAGGAAACATAGATGTGAGCATCACCAACAGAATACAAGACACGGAAGAGAGAATCTCGGGTGCAGAAGATTCCATAGAAAGCATGGACACAGCAATCAAAGAAAATGCAAAATGCAAAAAGATCCTAACTCAAAACATCCAGAAATCCAGGACACAATGAGAAGACCAAACTTAAGGATATTAGGGGTAGATGAGAAGGAAGATTTTCAACTTAAAGGGCCAGTAAATATTTTCAACAAAATTAAAGAAGAAAACTTCCCTAACCTAAAGAACTGCCCATAAACATACAAGAAGCCTACAGAACTCAAAATAGACTGGACCAGAAAAGAAATTCCTCCATACACAAAATAAACAGAACAACAAATGCACTAAATAAAGATAGAATGTTAAAAGCAGTAAGGGAAAAAGGTCAAGTAACATATAAAGGCAGGCCTATTAGAATTACTTCAGACTTCTCACCAGAGACAATGAAAGCCAGAAGATCCTACAGAGATGTTATACAGTCCCTAAGAAAATACAGACTACTATATCCAGCAAAACTCTCAATTACCATAGATGGAAAAATCAAGATATTCCATGACAATATCAAGCTTATGCAATATCTTTCCACAAAACCAGTACTACAAAGGATAATAAAGGAAAACACCAATACAAAGAGGGAAATTATGTCCTAGAAAAAGCAGAAAATAATCCTTCAAAAAACCTAAAAGAAGACATCCCAAGAACAGAATCCCAACTCTAACAACAAAAATAACAGGAAGCAATAATTACTTTTCCTTAATATCTCTTAATATCAATGGACTCAATTCCCCAATAAAAAGACATGGACTAACACACTAAACAAGACCCAACATTTTGCTGCATACAGGAAACCGACTTCAGGGACAAAGACAGACACTACCTCAGAGTAAAAGGCTGGAAAACAATTTTCCAAGCAAACAGTCTAAAGAAACAAGCTGGAGTAGCCATTCTAATATCGAATAAAATTGACTTCCAACCCAAAGTTATAAAAAAAGACAAGGAAGGGCACTTCATACTCATCAAAGGTAAAACCTACTAAGACACACACTCAATTCTAAATATCTATGCTCCAAATTCAAGGGCAGCCACATTCATTAAGGAAACTTTAGTAAAGGTCAAAGCTCACATTGCACCTCACATAATAATAGTGGGAGACTTCAACACTTCACTCTCACAATTGGACAGATCCTGGAAACAGAAACTAAACAGAGACACATGGACACTAACAGAAGTTATGAAACAAATGGATTTAACAGATATCTACAGAACATTTTATCCTGAAACAAAAAGATATACCTTCTTCTCAGCACCTCCTAATACCTCCTCCAAAATTGACCATATAATCGTTCAAAAAACAGGCCTCAACAGATACAAAAGTATTGAAATTATTCCATGCATCCTATCAGATCACCACGCACTAAGGCTGATCTTCAATAACAGCATAAAAGATAGAAAGCCAACATTCACATGGAAACTGAACAACACTCTACTCAATGATACCTTGGTCAAGGAAGAAATAAAGAAAGAAATTAAAGACTTTTCACATTTAATGAAAATGAAGCCACAACATACCCAAACTTATGGGACACATTGAAAGCAGTCCTAAGAGGAAAACTCATAGCCCTGAATGCCTCCAAAAAGAAACTAGAGAGCGCATATACTAACAGTCTGACAGAACACCTAGAAACCCTAGAACGAAAGGAAGCAAATTCACCCAAGAGGAGTAGATGCCAGGAAATAATCAAACTCAGAGCGGATCAACCAAGTGGAAACAAAAAGAACTATTCAAAGAATCAACCAAACCATGAGCTGGTTCTTTGAGAAAATCAACAAGATAGATAAACCCTTAGCCAGACTAACTAGAGGGCAGAGGGACAGTATCTGAATTAACAAAATCAGAAATGAAAAAGGACACATAACAACTGATCCTGAAGAAATCCAAAACATCATCAGATCCTACTACAAAAGCCTATACTCAACAAAACTGGAAAACCTCATGAAATGTACAACTTCCTAGACAGATACCAGGTACCAAAGTTAAATCAGGATCAGATTAACAATCTTAATAGTCCCATTTTCCCTAAAGAAATAGAAGCAGTCATTAATAGTCTCCCAACCAAAAAAAGCCCAGGACCAGATGGGTTTAGTGCAGAGTTTTATCAGACCTACAAAGAAGACCTAATTCCAGTTCTTCTCAAACTATTCCACAAAATATAAACAGAAGGTACTCTACCCAATTCGTTCTACGAAGCCACAATTACTCTGATACCTAAACCACACAAGATCCAACAAAGAAAAAGAACTTTAGACCAATATCCCTTATGAATATTGATGCAAAAATACTCAATAAAATCCTCGCAAACTGAATCCAAGAACACATCAAAACAATCATACATCATGACCAAGTAGGCTTCATCCCAGGAATGCAGGGTTGGTTTAATGTATGGAAATCCATCAACGTAATCCACTATATAAACAAACTCAAAGACAAAAATCACATGATCATCTCCTTAGATGCTGAGAAAGCATTTGACAAAATCCAGCACCCATTCATGTTAAAAGTCATGGAAAGATCTGGGATTCAAGGCCCATACCTAAACATAATAAAAGCAATATACAGCAAACCAGTAGCCAACATCAAAGTANCCATCAACGTAATCCACTATATAAACAAACTCAAAGACAAAAATCACATGATCATCTCCTTAGATGCTGAGAAAGCATTTGACAAAATCCAGCACCCATTCATGTTAAAAGTCATGGAAAGATCTGGGATTCAAGGCCCATACCTAAACATAATAAAAGCAATATACAGCAAACCAGTAGCCAACATCAAAGTAAATGGGGAGAAGCTGGAAGCAATCCCACTAAAATCAGGGACTAGACAAGGCTGCCCACTTTCTCCCTACCTATTCAATATAGTACTTGAAGTGCTAGGAAGAGCAATTCGACAAAAAAAAAGGAGATCAAGGGGATACAAATTGGAAATGAAGAAGTCAAAATATCACTATTTGCAGATGATATGATAGTATATATAAGTGACCCTAAAGATTCTACCAGAGAAATCCTAAACCTGATAAACAGCTTCAGCGCAGTAGCTGGATATAAAATTAACTCAAACAAAAAAGTGGCCTTTCTCTACACATAAGATAAACAGCATGAGAAAGAAATTAGGGAAACAACACCCTTCACAATAGTCACAAATAATATAAAATACCTTGGTGTGACTTTAACGAAGGAAGTGAAAGATCTGTATGACGAGAACTTCAAGTCTCTGAAGAAAGGAATTGAAGAAGATCTCAGAGGATGGAAAGATCTCCCATGCTCATGGATTGGCAGGATTGATATAGTCAAAATGGCTATCTTGCCGAAAGCAATCTACAGATTCAATGCAATCCCCATCAAAATTCCAACTCAATTGTTCACTGACATAGAAAGGGCAATTTGCAAATTCATCTGGAATAATAAAAAACCTAGGATAGCAAAAACTATCCTCAACAATAAAAGAATCTCTGGTGGAATCACCATGCCTGACCTCAATCTGTACTACAGAGAAATTGTGATAAAAAACTGCATGGTAAGCCTGGCGTGGTGGCACTCTCCTTTAATCCCAGCACTTGGGAGGCAGAGGCAGGTGGATTTCTGAGTTCGAGGCCAGCCTGGTCTACAGAGTGAGTTCCAGGATAGCCAGGACTATACAGAGAAACCCTGTCTCGAAAAAAAAAAAAAACTGCATGGTACTGGTATACCAACAGACAGGTAGACCAATGGAATAGAATTGCAGACTCAGAAATGAACCTACACATCTTGGGTCACCTTAACTTCGACAAGGGAGCTAAAACTATCCAGTGGAAAAAAGACAGCATTTTCAATAAATGGTGCTGGCACAACTGGCAGTCAACATATGCAGAAGAATGTGAATTGATCCATTCTTATCTCCTTGTACAAAGCTCAAGTCTAAGTGGATCAAAGACCTCCACATTAAACCAGAGACACTGAAATTCATAGGGGAGAAAGTGGGGAAAACCCTTGAAGATATGGGCACAGGGATAAAATTCCTAAACAGAACACCAATGGCCTATGCTGTAAGATCACAAATCGACAAATGGGAACTTATGAAATTGCAAAGCTTCTGTAAAGCAAAAGATACTGTCAATAAGATAAAAAGGCCACCAACGGATTGGGAAAGAATTTTTACCAATCCTAAATCTGATAGGAGGCTAATATCCAACATTTACAAAGAGCTCAAGAAGCTGAACTCCAGAAATTCAAATAACCCCATTAAAAAATGGGGTACAGAGCTAAACAAAGAATTCTCAACTGAACAATGCCAAAGGGCTGAGAAGCACCTTTAAAAAATGTTCGAAATCCTTAATCATCAGAGAAATGCAAATCAAAACAACCCTGAGATTCCACCTCACAACAGTCAGAATGGCTAAGATCAAAAATTCAGGTGACAGCAGATGCTGGCGAGGATGTGGAGAAAGAGGGACACTCCTTCATTGCTGGTGGGATTGCAAGCTGGTACAACCACTCTGGAAATCAGTCTGGCGGTTTCTCAGAAAACTGGACATAGTACTACCGGAAGATCCAGCAATACCTCTACTGGGCATATACCCAGAAGATATTCCAACTGGTAACAAGGACACATGCTCCACTATGTTCATAGCAGCATGATTTATAATAGCCAGAAGCTGGAAAGAACCCAGATGTCCCTCAACAGAGGAATGGATACAGAAATGTGGTACATTTACACAATGGAGTACTACTCAGCTATTAAAAACAATGAATTTATTAAATTCTTGGGCAAATGGATGTATCTGGAGGATATCATCCTGAGTGAGGTAACCCAATGACAAAAGAAATCACTTAATATGCACTCAGTGATAAGCGGATATTAGCCCAGAAACTTAGAATACCCAAGATACAATTTCCAAAACACAAGAAAATCAAGAAAGACCAATGCATGGATACTTCATTCCTCCCTAGAATAGGGATTAAAATATACATGGAAGGAGGTGCAGAGACAAAGTTTGGAGCTAAAATGAAAGGATGGACCATCCAGAGAGTGCCCCACCCGGGTGGTCCATCACATAATCAGCCACCAAATGCAGACACTACTGCATACGCCAGCAGGATATTGCTGAGAGGACCCTGATATAGCTGTCTTCTGGGAGGCTTTGACAGTCCCTGACAAAAACAAAAGTGGATGCTCACAACCATCTATAGAGCAGAACATAGGGTCCCCAATGTAGGAGCTAGAGAGAGTACCCAAGAGCTGTAGGGGTCTACAACCCTATAGATGGAACAACAATATTAACTAATCAGAACCCCCAGAGCTCATGTCTCTAGCTGCATATTTATTAGAAGATGGCCTAGTTGGCCATTATTCGGGAAGAAAGGCCCTTGGTCTAGCAATGTTTATATGCCCCAGTACAGGGGAATGCCAGGGCCAAGCAGTGGGAGTGGGTGGGCAGGGGAGTAGGGCAGGGGGAGGGTATAGGGGACTTATGGGATAACACTTGAAATATAAATGAAGAAATTATCTAATAAAAAGAGAGAGAGAGAGAGAGAGAAAGAGAGAGAGAACAGAGGTTGGAGGTAAGGGAGCAATCTTGTCTCCTGGGTCCCTCTGGGACCAGTCTGCGCAAAACAGCTTGCAGACTGGAGCTTCTGGGACAGGCAGAAGCACACGGCTTCTGAGACAGACCCCTGTTTCTGGCAGCTGAAATCCAGGCACCTTCCCCACCAGAGGAGAGGTGGCCACCCAGGTGGGCTGTGACCCCCACAGCAGGTAAGAGGGCCATCTTGTCTCCTGGGTCCCTCTGAGACCAGTCTGCACCAATCAGCTTGCGGACTGTGGAGGGTAAGCAAGCAGAGTGCAGAAGCAACACAGCCTCTGGGACAGACCCCCATTTCAGGCTGCAGACATCCAGGCACCTTACCCACCAGAGGAGAGGTGGCTGCCTGGGATGGCTGTGACCCCCAGAGCAGGCTGTGCAGGGGAGCACGCAGACTGCAGAGGCAACCCATCTTCTGGTACAGGCCCTGATTAGGACCTTCATCTTCAACCAGGAGTCATATCTGAACACCAGACCTCTGTGCACTTTCCCTGCAAGAGGAGAGCTTGCCTGAAGTGAATATTCTGACCACTGAGACTCAGAAGAGAGCAGGACTCCCAGGACAGCTGACAGAGGCTAACAGAATCACAGGAGAAACAGGCTCCAGCCAGAGACAACTATAACAACTAACTCCAGGGATTACCAAATGGCGAAAGGCAAACGTAAGAATCTTACCAACAGAAACCAAGATTGCTCACCATCATCAGAACCCAGCACTCCCACCTCAGCCAGCCCTGGATACCCCAACACACCCGAAAAGCAAGATTTGGATTCAAACTCATATTTCATGATGCTTATAGAGCACCTTAAGAAGGACTTTAATAAGTCACTTAAAGAAATACAGGACAGGGCTAAAGAGGTAAAAGTCCTTAAAGAATCACAGGAAAACACTGCTAAACAGGTAGAAGTCCTTAAAAAGGAAACACAAAAATCCCTTAAAGAATTACAGGAAAACAAAACCAAACAAGTAATGGAATTGAAGAAAACTATCCAAGACCTAAAAAGGGACTTAGAAACAATAAAGAAAACCCAAAGTGAGACAATTCTGGAGCTAGAAACCCTAGGAAAGGAATCAGGAACCATAGATGCGAGCATCAGCAACAGAATACAAGAGATGGAAGAGAGAATCTCAGGTGCAGAAGATTCCATAGAGAACATGGACACAATAATCAAAGAAAATGCAAAATACAAAAAGATCCTAACTCAAAACATCCAGGAAATCCAGGACACAATGAGAAGACCAAACCTACGGATAATAGGGGTAGATGAGAATAAAGATTCTCAACTAAAAGGGCCAGCAAATATCTTCAACAAAATTATAGAAGAAAACTTCACAAACCTAAAGAGAGAGAAGCCCATGAACATACAAGAAGCCTACAGAACTCCAAATAGACTGGACCAGAAAAGAAACTCCTCCCGACACATAATAATCAGAACAACAAATGCACAAAATAAAGACAGAATATTAAAAGCAGTAAGGGAAAAAGGTCAAGTAACATATAAAGGAAGGCCTATTAGAATTACTCCAGACTTGTCACCAGAGACTATGAAAGCCAGAAGATCCTGGACAGATATTATGCAGACACTAAGAGAACACAAATGCCAGCCCAGATTACTATACCCAGCAAAACTCTCAATTACCATAGATGGAGAAACCAGAGTATTCCATGACAAAATCAAATTCACACAATATCTTTCCGCAAATCCAGCCCTTCAAAGGATAATAACGGAAAAGCACCAAGACAAGGACAGAAACTATGCCCTAGAAAAAGCAAGAAAGTAATTCTTCAACAAACCTAAAAGAATACAGCCACAAGAACAGAATCCCAACTCTAACAACAAAAATGACAGGAAGGAACAATTGCTTTTCTTTAATATGTCTCAATATCAATGGACTCAATTCCCCAGTAGAAAGACATAGGCTAACAGACTGGCTTCACAAACAGGACCCAACATTTTCCTGCCTACAGGAAACCCACCTCAGGGAAAAAGACAGACACTACCTCAGAGTGAAAGTATGGAAAACAATTTTCCAAGCAAACAGTCTGAAGAAACAAGCTGGGATAGCCATTCTATTATCGAATAAAATTTACTTTCAACCTAAAGTTATCAAAAACGACAAGGAGGGGCACTTCATATTCATCAAAGCTAAAATCTTCCAAGAGGAACTTTCATTTCTAAATATCTATGCTCTGAATGCAAAGGCAGCCACATTCATTTAAGAAACTTTAATAAAGCTCAAAGCACACATTGCACCTCACACAATAATAGTGGGAGACTTCAACACCCCACTCTCATTAATGGACAGATCCTGGAAACAGAAATTAAACAGAGACTCAGTGGAACTAACAGAAACTATGAATCAAATGGATTTAACAGATACCTACAAAACATTTTATCCTAAAACAAAAGGATATGCCTTCTTCTCAGCACCTCATGGCACCTACTCAAAAATTGACCATATAATTGGCCACAAAACAGGCCTCAGCAGATACAAAAATATAGAAATTATCCCATGCATCCTATCAGATCACCATGGACTAAGGTTGATCTTCAATAACAACATAAATAACAGATTGCCAACATTCACATGGAAACTGAACAACACTCTAATCAATGATACCTTGGTCAAGGATGGAATAAAGAAAGAAATTAAAGACTTTTAATGATAATGAAGCCACAACATACCCAAACTTATGGGACACAATGAAAGCATTCCTAAGAGTAAAACTCTTAGCTGAGTTCCTCCAAAAAGAAACTGGAGAGAGCATATACTAGCAGCTTGACCGCACACCTAAAAGCTCTAGCACAAATGGAAGCAAATTCACCCAAGAGGAGTAGACAGCAGGAAATAATCAAACTCAGGGGTGAAATCAACCATGTGGAAACAAAAAGAACTATTCAAAGAATCAATCAAACCAGGAGCTGGTTCTTTGAGAAGGTCAACAAGATAGATAAACCCTTAGCCAGACTCACTAGAGGGCACAAGGACAGCATCCTAATTAACAAAATCAGAAAAGAAAAGAGAGAAATAACAACAGATCCTGAGGAAAGCCAAAACTCCATCTGATCCTTCTACAAAAGGCTATATTCAAAAAAATTGGAAAATCTGGAAGAAATGGACAAATTTCTAGACAGATACCAAGTACCAAAGTTAACTCAGGATCAGATTAATGACCTAAACAGGCCTATATCTCCTAAAGAAATAGAAGCAGTCATTAATAGTCTCCCAACCAAAAAAAGCCCAGGACCAGATGGGTTTAGTGCAGAGTTCTATCACACCTTCAAAGAGGACCTTATTCCAGTTCTTCTCAAACTATTCAACAGAATGGAAAGTGAAGGTACGCTACCCAATTCATTCTTTGAAGCCACAATTACTCTGATACCTAAACCACATAAAGACACAACAAAGATAGAGAACTTCAGACCAATTTCCCTTATGAATATCGACGCAAAAATTCTCAATAAAATTCTCGCTAACCGAATCCAAAAACAAATCAAAACGATCATCCATCATGACCAAGTAGGCTTCATCCCAGGGATGCAGGGATGGTTTAATATACAGAAATCCATCAAGGTAATCCACTATATAAACAAACTCAAAGATAAAAACCACATGATCATCTCTTTAGATGCTGAGAAAGCATTTGACAAAATCCAACACCCATTCATGAGAAAAGTCTTGGAAAGATCAGGAATCCAAGGCCCATACCTAAACATAACAAAAGCAATCTACAGCAAACCAGTAGCCAACATTAAACTGAATGGAGAGAAGCTGGAAGCAATCCCACTAAAATCAGGGACTAGACAAGGCTGCCCACTTTCTCCCTACCTATTCAATATAGTACTTGAAGTCCTAGCCAGAGCAATTTGACAAGAAAAGGAGGTCAAGGGGATACAAATTGGAAATGAAGAAGTCAAAATATCACTATTTGCAGATGATATGATAGTATATATAAGTGATCCTAAAAACTCCACCAGAGAACTCCTAAACCTGATAAACAGCTTCAGTGAAGTAGCTGGATATAAAATTAACTCTAACAAATCAATGGCCTTTTTCTATACAAAGGAAAAATTGGCTGAGAAAGAAATTAGGGAAACAACACCCTTTACAATAGTCACAAACAATATAAAATATCTTGGTGTGACTCTAACTAAGGAAGTGAAAGATCTGTATGACAAGAACTTCAAGTCTCTGAAAAAAGAAATTGAAGATTTCAGAAGATGGAAAGATCTCCCATGCTCTTGGATTGGCAGGATCAACATAGTAAAAATGGCTATCTTGCCTAAAGCAATCTACAGATTCAATGCAATCCCCATCAAAATTCCAACTCAATTCTTTACAGAGTTAGATAGGGTCATTTGCAAGTTCATCTGGAATAACAAAAAACCTAGGAAAGCAATAAACCTTCTCAACAATAAAAGAACCTCTGGTGGAATCACCATGCCTGACCTCAAGCTGTACTACAGAGCAATTGTAATAAAAACTGCATGGTACTGGTTTAGCAACAGACAGGTAGACCAATGGAATAGGATTGAAGACCCAGAAATGAATCCACACCTATGGTCACCTGAGCTAAGACCCAGAAATGAATCCACACCTATGGTCACCTGAGCTAAAACCATCCAGTGGAAAAAAGATAGCATTTTCAACAAATGGTGCTGGCACAACTGGCAGTTATCATGTAGAAGACAGGGATTTGATCCATTCTTATCTCCTTGTACGAAGGTCAAGTCTAAGTGGTTTAAGGAACTCCACATAAAACCGGAGACACTGAAACTTATAGAGGAGAAAGTGGGGGAAACCCTCGAAGATATGGGTACTGGGGGAAAATTTCTGAATAGAACAGCAATGGCTTGTGCTATGAGATCAACAATTGACAAATGGGACCTCATAAAGTTGCAAAGCTTCTGTAAGGCAAAAGATACTGTCAATAAGACAAAAAGGCCACCAACAGATTGGGAAAGGATCTTTACCTATCCTAAATCAGATAGGGGACTAATATCCAATATATATAAAAAACTCAAGAAGGTGGACACTAGAAAATCAAATAACACCATTAAAAATGGGGCACAGAGCTAAACAAAGAACTCTCAACTGAGGAATACTAAATGGCTGAGAAGAACCTGAAAAAATGTTCAACATCCTTAATCATCAGGGAAATGCAAATCAAAACAACCCTGAGATTCCACCTCACACCAGTCAGAATGGCTAAGATAAAAAATTCAGGTGACTGTAGATGCTGGCCTGGATGCGGAGAGAGAGGAACACTACTCCATTGTTGGTGGGTCTGCAAGCTTGTACAGCCACTCTGGAAGTCAGTCTGGCGGTTCCTCAGAAAATTGGACATAGTACTTCCAGAGGATCCTGCAATACCTCTCCTGGGCATATATCCAGAAGATGTTCCAACTGGTAATAAGGACACATGCTCCACTATGTTCATAGCAGCCTTATTTATAATAGCCAGAAGCTAGAAAGAGCCCAGGTGTCCCCCAACAGAGGAATGGATGCAGAAATTATGGTACATTTACACAATGGAGTACTACACAGCTATTAAAAACAATGAATTTATGAAATTCCTAGGCAAATGGATGGATCTGGAGGGTATCATCCTGAGTGAGGTAACTCAATCACAAAAGAACTCATATAACATGTACTCACTGATAAGTGGATATTAGCCCAGAAACCTAGATTACCCAAGATACAATTTGCTAAACACATGAAACTCAAGAAGAATGAAGATCAAAGGGTGGACACTTCGCCCCTTCCTCGAATTAGGAACAAAGCACACATTGAAGGAGTTACAGAGATCAAGTGTGGAGCTCAAACAAAAGGATGGACCAACCAGTGACTGCTGCAGCCAGGGATCCATCCCATAATCAGCCACTAAACACAGACACTATTGCATATTTCAGCAAGATATTGCTGAAAGGGCCCTGATATAGCTGTCTCGTGTGAGGCTATACCAGTGCCTAGCAAACACAGAAGTGGATGCTCACAGTCAGCTATTATATGGAACCCAGGGTTCCCACAGGAGGAGCTAGAGAAAGTTCCCAAAGAGCTGAAGGGGTATCCACCCCTATAGGTGGAAGAACAATATGAACTAACTAGTACCTCCAGAGCTCATGTCTCTAGCTGCATAGGTAGCAGAAGATGACCTAACTGGCCATTATTGGGAAGAGAGGCCCATTGGTCACGCAAACTTTATATGCCACAGTAAAGGGGAACCCCAGGGTCAAGATGTGGGAGTGGGTGGGTAGAGGAGCAGGGCGGGGGATGTGGAAGGGTTTAGGGGACTTTCGGGATAACATTTGAAATGTAAATGAAGAAAATATCTAATAAAAAGTGGGGGGGGGGGGAAAGAACAAGGACATCCTGTGTTTTACAGGCAAATGGACGGAACTAGAAAATATCATCCCGAATGAGGTAACTCAGACCCAAAAAGATATGTATGGTATGTACTCACTAATAAGTGGATATTAGCCCCCCAAAATTCAGAATACCCAGGATAACATCCACCGAACTCAAAAGGTTAACAAGCCAAAGGGCCTAAGTGAGAATGCCTCAATCCCACTTGGGAGGGAGAAGAAAGCAATCAAAGGAGAGGGAAGGGAGGGAGGGTCTTGGGTGGGAAAGGGGACAGGGATGGAGATGGGAAGGAACTGGGAGTAGTTGAGGGAGAAAAACATAATCAGAGTATACAGTATTTTAAAATCTATGTTAAATAAAAGAGAAAGGAAGGAAAAGTCTCCTCACAGAGATATCGTTCTTTGATACATATTGATATAAGTCTACAATCTGATCATTTTAATTTAATATATTATTATTTGGAAGACATTTACAGACTTCTATTAGCCTCTGTAGCTCTTCTCCTCTGTTATTGCATGGCAATTAACAGGAAGTTAGATGTAAACTACTCTGTTTGCTAATTAAACAGATCCAAAGATAAAGTCTCCCTCTATTTGCATCATTTTACAAAAAAAAAAAATGCTACTGAAAAATCATGTTGCAAACTTCCATGTGAGTGTGGGTTTCATACAGTCCCAACACTGACAGCCCAGCAACACTAGAAAGCCGTCTAATATTGTCAGTAATTCAAACAAGGGCCACATTGGCATCCTATCGGTATCATTTTCTCATGTGAGTAACAACAAAACTCTCAATTACCATAAATGGAGAAACCAAGATATTCCAGGACAAAACCAAATTTACACAATATCTTTCCACAAATCCAGCCCTACAAAGGATGATAGATGGAAAACTCCAAAACAAGGAGGGAAACTACACCCTAGAAAAAGCAAGAAAGTAATCTTGAAACAAACCCAAAGAAGATAGCCACACAAACATAAAACAACAACAACAACTCCACTGCTTCCATGCCTACTTTTACTAGCAAGCAGAAAGAAATCACTGACTACATATACTGGAAGATGAGTGGGCGAAAGCAAATTTTCAGAAATGGCTTCCAGATCTTCTTTTAAATCTGTAAATTTTTTTAGGACACAAAGTTTAAATTAATTGAATGTATGTATTACTTTTTTATACAAGAGTGTTTTAAATCTGCATCAAATATAGTCATTATACATACTAATTATACCTAAGGATATTTTCATACAAGTATATATTCAATGTTGCATTATTATTTATGAAAATTATGTACTATAAATAGAAGAATATACTAATGAGAACTCACAAGGACCAGAGCAACAGCTATGAATTCTCAAATTCTATTCAGATTAAACATGCATGGGGCCTATGTGTGTATCTGTGTGTATATGTCTGTCTATGTGTGTATTTCTGTGTCTCTGTGTGTATGTCAATATATGTATATACCTCTTTGTGTGTCTGTATGTTTATGAGTCTCTCTGTGTGTATGTCTATATACACATATGTCTGTGTGTTTACGTGTCTCTGTGTGTGTCTGTGTATGTCTATGTTTATGTCTATGTCTATGTACATACATATGTAAATATGCTGGGGATGAATCCATACTACACTGAAACATATCTCCAGCACCTACAAGGGGTTCAGATCCTATCCTCAAACCCCTAGAAAAGGCAAAAGCAACAGAAGACAAACTCCCATACCTTTGAGTTCTGTGAAAGAATTCTAACACAGAATTCTGTGAAAGAATTCTACCACTACATGTTTTGAACTTTCTCTAGGGCAAGAGCAATCTTTAAAAGTGCTTTAGAGACCATAATTGCCCCTCCTCTCACCTCTTTCTCAAAGATCCAGGTTGACATTCACTTCACTCTTCACTTCTTGAGTCTCGGGAACAGTGACAATCGCACAAGCCTGACCTTCTCCCACTTCTCCTCGCAGCGTCAGTGGCGATCGTGATGCCTGGAGCATGGCTAGTTTTCTTTAAATATTCAGGAATGTGAATAACTATAATTAATCTTACCATGTAGAAACATTTTCCAAAAAATACAATTTTGAAGCCAGACATAATGGTGCACAATTTTAATTTTATTCCAGTGCTTGGGAAACAGAGATGGGCAGATCTCTGTCAGTTTGAGGCCAGGCTCGTTAGTCTACATGTTGAGTTCCAGGACTGTGTAAGAAGGACTCTGACTCAAAACAAACAAACAAAAAAAAACCCAAAAAACAAAAGTGTACTTGCCAGGGGAGAGGAAGGAGAGGGAGATTTTGGAAGGCTCATATACAAAACAGAGAAAATGACTCAATAACACTTTTAAGGGGGCTCATGAGATTATTTCAAAAGGTGAACACAGAGGACGATGCTGAACATAAAACTACCACACAATCCAACAATTCAACTCTAAAAGAACTCAGTGTGGGGCCCGTACACCAACATTCATAGCAGCATTCTGCACAGACAGGAGCAATACAATTATCCGTTGGTATTTTGATCATTTACTTTAATAAAAATAAAAAGTGACATATACATATGATAGAAAGGAGACCATGAAAAGCAATAAAACTCTGACATATATGGTACAGTGTAAATGAGCCTTAAAAGCACTGTAAGTGAAATGAGTTGGAAATAGAAAGAGAATTCTATGATTCCACTTACACAAGGCACTTAGAGTAGCTAAATAAAAAGATGAAAAGTCAAGAGGAGGCCGCCAGGGTCCGTTAGAGAGGGAGGGAGGAGCTGGTGTTTAGTGGCTACATAGTCTTGCTCACAGCCGTTGAAAACACTCAGGGACTAAACAATGACAGTAATAAACTAATACTTAGTATAATTGATGCTATTGAATTCTATACTGAAAATGGTTAAAACAGTAAATCATATATTACTTCCAGAACAAACAAACAAACAAAAAATGCTAGTAACTACTGATCATTAAACTAATATCTCATAAAGTACTTTGTACCCTGCAGGGGACTGATGCTAAAGATGCCAGAGTTCACAGACAGTGGAGCACGTGGTATTTCTCATTTGCTGCATGAGAAACGAAGATTAGCCCATCCTTAAGCAAACATTTAAAACAGCTGGATGTTTGACTTAAAGATCAATAATTAAATACCTATGGTGTTAAGTGGCCTTGCCGCCCTACAAAATCACCGCAAGGCAAGGTGTTCCATTTGCCTTAAAAGTAAGCAGAAGAAAGGCAAGCATGTGTGGCAAGCATGTGTTATCCTAAAAGACTTGGAAGAGCTACAGACCGGAGCCAGCATTCAATGACTGCACAAGTATCTGAAGCACCATTGGATTCACTGAGTCACAATAACTAGATGATCATATTAACTACATGTTATTTGAAGTTGGAAATACAGTAGGATGTTGTGGGACACGCCAATTAGAATGCCAAGTCCTGTAAGGAGTTAAAATGGGCTTCAGCCTTTGAGCCCCCTCGCTGCCACAAACACAGCTTCATCAGTGTGATTCCTTTGTAACGTGCTTTTGAAGATAGGCAAGTCTTTGTTGAAAGTTAAGTGCTCTTTTATATGAATAAATAAAGGTTTTGGTTTGAACTAATACATTACTTTGACAAATGTTTATTGGAAACCCAATCGTGGGTTCATAAATCAGAGATCTTCGTGGTGCAACAGGCGAGCTTACCACGTGATGTTATGGTGTATAGCAACGGGGTAATTAAAACAAGCCCACGGAATGCTGCCCCTTTCCTACACAAAGACAGTAGTCAAACAGGAAGAAATGGCTTAGGAGTTTTTATTTAACTTACTGAAAATATTTCTGCAAGGTATCATAGCCACAACTTTAAAGGGAGAAGTAAAGAATTTGTTTTCTGTTTACTGTTAGATTCAAATGCCAAGATGCAGTGCACACTAGTCAGACATTTCTTATGGTGGGAAGTGGTTCATCTGCATACACCCACAACTGAACTGTTTTCCTAGAATTACTCCTTTTTCTTTTTGTTCTCCCTTCTCCTTCCTTTTCTCTATCTTTCTCCTTTTAAATTCCTTTCACCCTGCACACCTTCCTTCCCTTTTTAAAATGCTGCCAGTTCCTAAAGAAGTTACTCTTAATAATGCCTAAGGTACATGCAGCTGGATAGTGCATAAACCTGAGCTGTTTGAAAATTTCTTTAACAAAGGCATATATTCTTCAATAGCAAACGTTTGAAGGTTGGCAAGACAATTTCTGCAAAGCAGAAAATGCATTTCCAATACAAAACTGCAAGGGTACTTTACTAAACAGACTTTTGGCACATGCCTGTAAGCTGGCGTTTGGGAAGCATGAACATGCGAATCCAGAGTTCAAAGTTTTTCTCTACCACATAGCAAATCCGGGGCAAGCCTGGGCTACATGAGATTGAGTCTCTAGACCAAAATAAAACAAAACAAAAGGCTTTTGAAAGTTTTCCTGAAGTCCTAGTATTGTCAGTCATGCAAAGGGAGGGGATGAGGCGCTTAATGAAAAGATGCATTTGCAGATCCTAACTAAGTGAAGGGGTCCCCCACATCTTATCTTAGGGGAGACAAACACACCTGAGCAATGAGCACACATAAAATGCAGTCTAAAAATCCTCTTGGTGCCAACAGAATTATTCAGTGAGACTCTTGGAGAGCTTTTCCTGTTGTAATTCCTTAACTGAGTTCATTTTGTTTCTTTTGA
This sequence comes from Mus minutoides, assembly GCA_902729485.2. Lineage (NCBI taxonomy): Eukaryota > Metazoa > Chordata > Mammalia > Rodentia > Muridae > Mus > Mus minutoides. Next base: position 1,974,898 of record LR749599.1, read on the forward strand.
AGGCAATGGATGCATTTATTAAGAGGATAATAAATATGACTTCTTTAAAATATCTGAGTAAACTCTGCTTTGAAAATAGAAAGTTTATAGTAAAGTTTTACAGGGCTCTGCATTTTTTGTTTGTATATCATTATTTAATGAGACGGAAGGAGCCTGACTATAGCAGCTTGCTAGATAGATCTCAGCATAACTCTGCCCAAACAACCACACCTGGCAAAGGCCAATCAGAAATACCCTAGTGGCCAGGTTTGTAAGTTGGCACTTGACCTCTTGCATTATTATCACCAGTCACTCTTGCAGATGAGCAACAGAGGGGTAGCTGAGCTCTACATGTGGGGGACACTTGCTTGATTAGTCCAGATGCAGATCTGTCTACTTAAAAATGAGCCCAAGATACCCTAATCTTGAACCTTTAAAAAAATGCCTTAAAAAGTTGTTAATTGTGAAAGGGAAACAAGAAAACTTCCAGAAATTGAATTCTAGAACAATATTAAAAATATCTAAACTGTGAACTGGGTCTGTCTTAGTTTGGGTTTCCATTGATGTGAAGAGACACCATGACCAAGGCAACTCTTATAAAATACAGCATTTATTTGGAACTGGCTTACAGTTTTAGATGTTTAGTTCATTATCATCATGGCAGGAAGCATGTCAGCATCCAGGCAGGCATGGTGCTAGAGATGCTGATAGTTCTACATCTTGATCCAAAGGGCAGGAGAAGACTGTCTTCCACAGCCATCCAGGAGGAGGCTCTAAAAGCCCACCCCAGCAGTGGTCAAAGGCCACACCTATTCCAACCCCAGCAGTGGTCAAAGGCCACACCTATTCCAACCAACCCCAGCAGTGGTCAAAGGCCACACCTATTCCAACCAACCCCAGCAGTGGTCAAAGGCCACACCTATTCCAACCCCAGCAGTGGTCAAAGGCCACACCTATTCCAACCCCAGCAGTGGTCAAAGGCCACACCTATTCCAACCCCAGCAGTGGTCAAAGGCCACACCTATTCCAACCAACCCCAGCAGTGGACAAAGGCCACACCTATTCCAACCCCAGCAGTGGTCAAAGGCCACACCTATTCCAACCCCAGCAGTGGTCAAAGGCCACACCTATTCCAACCCCAGCAGTGGTCAAAGGCCACACCTATTCCAACAAAGGCGTGCTTCTTAGTAGTGCCATTTCCCAAACATATTCAAACCATCACGGTCTTCCAAGGCATCCTTTATTATACATCATCTGGATAATCTCAAGTTAAAAAAAAAATCTGATTCATTAGGTGCCTGAATGGCCCTGAATTCTCACAAACAAGAGAATGTAATGGTATATGTTATATAAATATTCCTAATACCAGGCTGATAGACAGTTGTCAAGCACATCTATGAATAGTGTAATGGCAGCTGTCCTGGATCACTTTTCATTGATGTAAAAGACACCATAACCAAAAGCAACTTGGGAAAGAAATGGTGTGTTTGGCTTACACTTAGAAATCACAGTCCATCACTGAGAAGAGCAAGGATGCAAGGTTATTTTCTTGTCTAACACAAATCAATATTCTATCCACCTAAACCGCCCGCCCCCAGTTGATTAGATGCAACCTGTCCACATTAAGAGAAGGAAGATGATGTGTTTCAAATTCATTAATTATTAATGTCATCCAAAAATATTCACAAAAACAATAATGTTTGACCATGTGTCCCTGATGGTCTGGGCTATGCTGGCATGTAAAATTAACCACCTCAGACCTGATAGTTAATGCTAAGGGTTTCTTTCTGAGGTGGCAAATTGTTCTCAGATTGACTTCAGAGATGGCTGAAGTTCAAAAAAAGGTCAAGGCAAAAGATTCTAAATAGATGAACTGTGTGGTGCATGACTTAAATTAAATACTGATAAAGCTAATTTAAGTAAAGAAGAAACCACAACAACCATTTTCATATTTTTTATTAGATATTTTCTTCACTTACATTTCAAATGCTATCCCAAAAGTCCCCCATCCCCTCCCTTTGCCCTGTTCCCCTACCCACCCACTCCCACTTCTTGGCCCTGGCGTTCCCTGTACTGGGACATATAAAGTTTGCTAGACCAAGGGACCTCTCTTCCCAATGATGGCCAAGTAAGCCATCTTCTGCAACATATGTAGCTAGAGACACAAGCTCTGGAGGTACTGATTAGTTCATATGGTTGCTCCACCTATAGAGTTGCAGACCCCTTTCAGCTCTTGGGTACTTTCTCTAGCTCCTATATTGGGGGCCCTGTGTTCTATCCAATAGATGACAGTGAGCATCCACTTCTGTATTTGCCAGGCACTAGCAAAGCCTCACAGGAGACAGCTATATCAGGGTCCCTTCAGCAAAATCTTGCTGCCATATGCAATAGTGTCTACAATTGGTGGCTGATTATGGGATGGACACCTGGGTAGGGCAGTCTGTGGATGGTCCATCCTTTCATCATAGCTCCAAACTGTCTCTGCAACTCTTACCATGGATATTTTATTCCCTATCCTAGGGAGGAAGGACGTATCCAGGCATTGGTCTTCCTTCTTGATTTTCTTGTTTTGGGAGTTGTATCTTGGGTATTTTAGGTTTCTGGGCTAATATCCACTTATCAGTGAGTGCATATCAAGTGACTTCTTTTGTGATTGGGTTACCTCACTAAGGATGATATCCTCCAGATCGATCCATTTGCCAAGAATTTCAGAAATTGTTTTTAATAGCTGAGTAGTACTCCATTGTGTAAATGTACCACATTTCTGTATCCAATCCTCTGTTGCCCTCAACTTCTGACTATTATAAATAGGGCTGCTATGAACATAGTGGAGCATGTGTCCTTATTACCAGGTGGAACATCTTCTGGGTATATGCCCAGGAGAGGTATTGCTGGATTTTCCCATACTACTACATACAATTTTCTGAGGAACCAACCACCAGACTGATTTCCAGAGTGGTTGTACCATCTTGCAATCCCACCAGCAATGGAGGAGTGATCTACTTTCTCCACATCCTCTCCAGCATCTGCTATCACCTGAATTTTTGATCTTAGCCATTTTGACTGGTGTGAAGTGGAATCTCAAGGTTGTTTTGATTTGCATTTCCCTGATGATTAAGGATGTTGAACATTTTTTCAAGTGCTTCTCAGCCCTTTGGTATTCCTAAGTTGAGAATTCTTTGTTTATATCTGTGCCCCATTTTTTAATGGGGTTATTTGATTTTCTGGATTCCAGCTTCTTGAGTTCTTTGTATATATTGGAAATTAGTCCCCTATCAGATTTAGGTTTGGTGAAAATCCTTTCCCAATCTGTTGGTGGCCTTTTAGGCTTATTGACAGTGTCTTTTGCCTTACAGAAGCTTTGCAATTTTATAAGATCCCATTTGTCAATTCTTGATCTTACAACACAAACCATTGGTGTTCTGTTCAGGAATTTTCCCCCTGTGCCCTATCTTAGAGGCTTTTCCCCACTTTCTCCTCTATAAGTTTCAAAATCTCTGGCTTTATGTGGAGTTCTTTGATCCACTTAGACTTGAGCTTTGTACAAGGAGATAAGAATGGATCAATTTTCATTCTTCTACAAGATAACCGCCAGTTGTGCCAGCACCATTTGTTTAAAATGCTATCTTTTTTCCATTGGAAAGTTTTAGCTCCCTTGTCAAAAATCAAGTGACCATAGGTGTGTGGATTCATTTCTGGGTCTTTGATCCTATTCCATTGATCGACCTGTCTCTTGTTGTACCAGTACCATGCAGTTTTTATCACAATTGCTCTGTAGTACAGCTTGAGATCAGGCATGGTGATGCCCCAAGAGGTTCTTTTATTGTTGAGAATAGTTTTTGCTAATCTAGGTTTTTTGTTATTCCAGATGAATTTGCAAATTGCCTTTTCTAACTCAGTGAAGAATTGAGTTGGAATTTTGATGGGGATTGCATTGGATCTGTAGATTGCTTTAGGCAAGATAGCCATTTTGACTATATTAATCCTGCCAATCCATGAGCATGGGAGATCTTTCCATCTTCTGAGATCTTCAATTTCTTTCTTCAGAGACTTGAAGTTCTTATCATACAGATCTTTCACTTCCTTAGTTAAAGTCACCAAGATATTTTATATTATTTGTGACAATTGTGAACTGTGTTGTTTCCCTAATTTCTTTCTCATCCTGTTTATTCTTTGGGTAGAGAAAGGCCACTGATTTGTTTGAGTTAATTTTATATCCAGCTACTGTGCTGAAGTTGTTTATCAAGTTTAGGAGTTCTCTGGTAGAATTTTTAGGGTCACTTATATATAATATCATTAAATCTGCAAACAGTGATATTTTGACTTTTTCCTTTCCAATTTGTATCCCCTTGATTTCCTTTTGTTGTCTAAATGCTTTGGCTAGGACTTCAAGTACTATATTGAATAGGTAGGGAGAAAGTGGGCAGCCTTGTCTAGTCCCTGATTTTAGTGGGATTGCTTCAAGTTTCTCTCCATTTACTTTGATGTTGGCTACTGGTTTGCTGTAGATTGCTTTTATTATGTTTAGGAATGAGCCTTGAATTCCTGATCTTTCCATGACTTTTATCATGAAGGGGTATTGGGTTTAGTCAAATGATTTCTTAGCATTTAACGAGATGATCATGTGATTTGTCTTTGAGTTTGTTTATATAGTGGATTACGTTGATGGATTTCCATATATTAAAACATCCCTGTATTCCTGGGATGAAGCCTACTTGGTCATGATGGATGATCATTTTGATGTGTTCTTGGATTCGGTTTGCAAGGATTTTAACGAAATTGGTCTGAAGTTCTCTTTCTTTGTTGGATCTTTGTGTAGTTTAGGTATCAGAGTAAGTGTGGCTTCATAGAATGAATTGGGTAGAGTACCTTCTGTTTCTAGTTTGGGGAATAGTTTGAAGAGAGTTGGAATTAGGTCTTCTTTGAAGGTCTGATAGAACTCTGCACTAAACCCATCTGGTCCTGGGCTTTTTTAGGTTGGGAGACTATTAATGACTGCTTCTATTTCTTTAGGAGAAATGGAACTGTTAAAATCATTAATCTGATCCAGATTTAACTTTGGCACCTGGTATCTGTGTAGGAAGTTGTCAATTTCATCCAGGTTTTCTAGTTTTGTTCAGTATAACCTTTTGTAGTAGGATCCTGATGATGTTTTGGATTTCCTCAGGATCTGTTGTTATGTCTCCTTTTTCATTTCTGATTTTGTTAATTAGGATACTGTCCCTATGCCCTCTAGTTAGTCTGGCTAAGGGTTTATCTATCTTGTTGATTTTCTCAAAGAACCACCTCCTGATTTGGTTGATTCTTTGACTAGTTCTTTTTGTTTCCACTTGTTTGATTTCAGCCCTAAGTTTGATTATTTCCTGCCATCTACTCCTCTTGGGTGAATTTGCTTCCTTTCGTTCTAGACCTTCTAGGTGTTCTGTCAGGCTGCTAGTGTATGCTCTCTCTAGTTTCTTTTTGGAGACACTCAGGGCTATGAGTTTTCCTCTTAGGAATGCTTTCATTGTGTCCCATATTGTGGCTTCATTTTCACTGAAAAATAAAAAGTCTTTAATTTCTTTCTTTATTTCTTCCTTGACCAAGGTATCATTGAGTAGAGTGTTGTTCAGTTTCCACATGAATGTTAGCTTTCTATCATTTATGCTGTTATTGAAGATCAGCCTTAGTCCATGGTGATCTGATAGGATGCATGGAATAATTTCAATATTTTTGTATCTGTTGAGGCCTGATTTGTGACCGATTATATGGTCAATTTTGGAGGAGGTATTAGGAGGTGCTAACAAGAAGGTATATCCTTTTGTTTCAGGATAAAATGTTCTGTAGATATCTGTTAAATCCATTTGTTTCATAACTTCTGTTAGTGTCCATGTGTCTCTGTTTAGTTTCTGTTTCCAGGATCTGTCCATTGGTGAGAGTGGGTGTTGAAGTCTCCCACAATTATTGTGTGAGGTGCAATGTGAGCTTTGACCTTTACTAAAGTTTCCTTAATGAATGTGGCTGCCCTTGAATTTGGAGCATAGATATTTAGAATTGAGTGTTTGTCTTAGTAGATTTTACCTTTGATGAGTATGAAGTGCCCCTCCTTGTCTTTTTTGATAACTTTGGGTTGGAAGTCAATTTTATTCGGTATTAGAATGGCTACTCCAGCTTGTTTCTTTAGACTGTTTGCTTAGAAAATTGTTTTCCAGCCTTTTACTCTGAGGTACTGTCTGTCTTTATCCCTGAGGTAGGTTTCCTGTAAGCAGCAAAACATTGGGTCCTGTTTGTGTAGCCAGTGTGTTAGTCTATGTCTTTTTATTGGGGGAATTGAGTCCATTGATGTTAAGAGAAATCAAAGAAAAGTAATTGTTGCTTCCTGTTATTTTTGTTGTTAAAGTTGGGAATCTGTTCTTGTGGCTGACTTCATTTAGTTTTGTGAAAGGATTACTCTCTTGCTTTTTCTAGGATGTAGTTTCCATCTTTGTGTTGGTGTTTTTCCGTTATTATCCTTTGAAGGGCTGGATACATGGAAAGATATTGTATGAATTTGGTTTTGTCATGGAATACTTTAGTTTCTCCATCTATGGTAATTGAGAGTTTTGCTGAATATAGTAGCCTTGGCTGGCATTTGTGTTCTTTTAGTGTCTATATAACATCTGTCCAGGATCTTCTGGCTTTCATAGTCTCTGGTGAGAAGTCTGAAGTAATTCTAATAGGCCTGCCTTTATATGTTACTTGACCTTTTTCCCTTAATGTTTTTAATATTCTGTCTTTATTTAATGCATTTGTTGTTCTGATTATTATGTGTTGGGAGGAATTTCTTTTCTGGTCCAGTCTATTTGGAGTTCTGTAGGCTTCTTGTATGTTCATAGGCATCTCTTTTTTTAGGTATGGGAAGTTTTCTTCTATTATTTTGTTGAGGATATTTGCTGGCCCTTTAAGTTGAAAATCTTCATTCCCATCTACTCCTATTATCTGTAGGTTTGGTGTTCTCATTATGTCCTGGATTTCCTGGATGTTTTGAGTTAGGATCTTTTTGCATTTTGCATTTTCTTTGATTGCTGTGTCCATGTTTTCTATGGAATCTTCTGCACCTGAGAATCTCTCTTCCATCTCTTGTATTCTGTTGCTGATGTTCACATCTATGGTTCCTGATTTCTTTCCTAGGGTTCCTATCTCCAGAGTTGTCTCCCTTTGGGTTTTCTTCATTGTTTCTTCTTCCATTTTTAGATCTTGGATAGTTTTCTTCAATTCCATTGCCTGTTTGGTTGTGTTTTCCTGTAATTCTTAAAGGATTTTTGTGTTTCTTCTACCAGTTTAGCAGTGTTTGCTTATAGTTCTTTAAGGACTTCTACCTGTTTAGCAGTGTTCTCCTGTAATTCCTTGAGGGGTTTTTGTGTTTCCTCTTTAAGGGCTTCTACTTGTTTAGTATTACTCTCCTGTGATTCCTTTAGGGATTTTGTATTTCCTCTTTAAGGGCTTCTACCTGTTAGCAGTGTTCTCCTGTATTTCTTTAAGCGAGTTATTAATGCCCTTCTTAAAATCTTCTACTGCCATCATGAAATATGATTTTAAATCTGTGTCTTGCTTTTCGGGTGTAGAGGGTATCCTGGACTCGCTGTGGTGGGCATACTGGGCCCAGTTGTCTTGGTTTCTGTTAGTAAGATTCTTATGTTTGCCTTTCGCCATCGGGAAATCTCTGAAGTTAATTATTCAAGCTGTCTCTGGTTGGAGCTTGATCATCCTGTGATTTTTTTTTTTAGCCTCTGTCAGCATACCTGGGAGTCCAACTCTCTCCTGAGTTCCAGTGGTCAAAGCACTCTCTGCAGGCAAGCTCTCCTCTTTCAGGGCGGATGTCCAGTAGTCTGGAGCTCTGATCCACCTCCTGAATTCTAGGGTCAGAACTCTCCCTGTAGGCTGACTCTCTTCTGGCTAGGAATGTGCCCTTGGGTCTGGGTCTCAGCTCTACCTCCTGGCTGAGTATGAAGGCCCGAAGGGACACTGATCAAGAAGCTCTGTTGCTTCTATTGCCCACGTGCTCTCAGGTGATCAGGAGGTCCTGGGTGTGCTAGGGAGGGGTCCTGCAGCATGGAGAGTCTTCTGGTGCCCTAGATGTCCTTGGCCAGGTTCATGCAGAAGATGGTGGGGCTGGCCTCGATCTGAATGAATCCCAGCCTCTGGTGGGTGGGGTTCTTTTGTCCCTGTTCCTGCTGGCACAAGACCTTCCACTATTCTTCTTTTTTCTTTACATGCTTATGTATTTATTTTTTTTCAATTTTTATTAGATATTTTCTTCATTTACATTTCACATGTTATCCCAAAAGTCCCCTAAACCCTCCCCCATCCACCGCCCTGCTCCCCACCCACCCACTCCCACATCTTGGCCCTGGCTTTCCCCTGTACTGAGGCATATAAAGTTTGCATGACCAAGGGGCCTCTCTTCCCAATGATGGCCTACTAGGCCATCTTCTGCTACATATGCAGCTAGAGACATGAGCTCTGAGGATACTAGTTAGTTCATATTGTTCATATTGTTCAGACCCCTTCAGCTCCGTGGGTACTTTCTCTAGCTACTTCCTTGGGAACCCTGTGTTCCATCTAATAGCTGACTGTGAACATCCACTTCTGTGTTTGCCTGGCACTGGTATAGCCTCACATGAGACAGCTATATCAGGGCCCTTTCAGCTGGCATATACAATAGTGTCTACATTAGGTGGCTGATTATGGGATGGATCCCCGGCTGCAGCAGTCACTGGTTGGTCCATCCTTTTGTTTCAGCTCCACACTTGATCTCTGTAACTCCTTCAATGTGTGCTTTGTTCCTAATTCTAAGAAGGGGCAAAGTGTCCACACTTTGATCTTCACTCTTCTTGAGTTTCATGTGTTTAGCAAATTGTATCTTGGGTAATCTAGATTTCTGGGCTAATATCCACTTATCAGTGAGTACATGTTATGTGAGTTCTTTTGTGATTGGGTAACCTCACTCAGGATGATGCCCTCCAGATCCATCCATTTGCCTAGGAATTTCATGAATTCATTGTTTTTAATAGCTGAGTAGTACTTCATTGTGTAAATGTACCATAATTTCTGTATCCATTCCTCTGTTGAGGGACACCTGGGTTCTTTCCAGCTTCTGGCTATTATAAATAAGGCTGCTATGAACATAGTGGAGCATGTGTCCTTATTACCAGTTGGAACATCTTCTGGATATATGCCCAGGAGAGGTATTGCAGGATCCTCTGGTAGTACTATGTCCAATTTTGTGAGGAACCGCCAGACTGACTTCCAGAGTGGCTGTACAAGCTTGCAGTCCCACCAACAATGGAGTAGTGTTCCTCTATTGTGTTCCACTCACCCGAGGTGATTCCGGGTTGGAGAGCACTCTGGAGCCCTCTGCTGGCCTCAGAAGGAAGATTCATTTTCATATTCTTGAAGAATGTCAAAATGTTATGTCACCTACAGTTGTTTAAAAACTAGTATTTAATCTAACAACCCCCAAGAAAACACAAATCATTCTCTGGAGTAATGGTGTATTAGTTAAGCAACCAGCATTTATTAAGACAGTCTAACACTGTGTTGAATACTATAGTCAGCCCTAATATACAGTTAGACTAATTCATTGCCCCTGCCACAACTGCTGTCAACCTGACACAAACCTAGAAGAGGGGATCTCAGCTGAGGAATTGCCTCCATCATATTAGGCTATGGAAATATCTGTGGGGCACTTTCTGGACTCTTGATTGATATACGAAAGCCCCGCCTACTGTGGGTGGTATCATCCCTGAGCAAATAATCTTTGATGCACTTTAATCCCAGCACTTGCAGGCGAATTTCTGAGTTCGAGGCCAGCCTGGTCTACAAAGTGAGTTCCAGGACAGCCAGGGCTATACAGAGAAACCCTGTCTCAAAAAAACAAACAAACAAAAAAGAATGATAGCTAAGAATGTTGAACATTTCTTTAGGTGCTTCTCAGCCATTCAGTATTTATCAGTTGACAATTCTCTGTTTAGCCCTGTACCCTATTTTTAATAGGGTTACTTGGTTTTCTGGTGTCTAACTTCTTGAGTACTTTCTATATATTGGATATTAGCTTGAAGAGACCCCCGTGTGGGGAGACCCTTACCCAGTCCCCGGAGAGCACGTCCCCCAGGAAGACACCGGAGCCGAACTTGATGCAAACAGCAGGAGGTTTATTCTAAGCTAGCAAGCTAGGGTGAGACTCATATTCCACACAGGGATAGAGGAGTCTGACCCCGATTCTAATTTTCTTAGCATTTTTAAGGGCTAAANAAGAAAATTGTCTTTAAGTGCATTATAGGAATAACTCTATCTTGGAGTTATCTCTGGGTCTCTGACACAGACAGTCAGGCTAGGTCTTCTTGCTAACAAAGAGCTTCTCACTGGCTGTATTCTCAGAGATTGGGAAACAGGCCTTGGGGAGCATTCAAAGGCTGTACATTTCAGGGGGAAACATTTTGGGGATCTTTCAAGCTCTCTATCAGATTTAGGATTGGTAAAGATCTTTTCCCAATCTGTTGGTTGCCTTTTTGTCTTATTGAGAGTGTTCTTTGCCTTACAGAAGCTTTGCAATTTTATGAGGTCCCATTTGTCGATTCTTCATCTTACAGCACATGCCATTGCTGTTCTGTTCAGGAATTTTTCCCCTGTGCCCGTATCTTCGAGGCTCTTCCCTACTTTCTTCTCTATAAGGTTTTGAGCATAGGGTCCCCAATGAAGGGTCTAGAGAAAGCACCCAGGGAGCTGAAGGGCTTTGCAGCCCCATAGAAGGAACAACAATATGAACTAACCAGTACCCCCAGAGCTCCCTGGGACTAAACCACCAATCAAAGATAACACATGATAGGACTCATGGCTCTAGCTGCATATGTAGCATAGGATGGCCTAGTCGGTCATCAATGAGAGGAGAAGCCCTTAGTCCTGTGAAGGTTCTATGCCCCAATATAGGGGAATGCCAGGACCAGAAAACAGGAGTGGGTTGGTTTGGGAGCAAGGGGAGGGGGAAGGGGATAGAGGATTTTCAGAGGAGAAACTAGAAAAAGGGATAACATTTGAAATGTAAATAAAGAGAATATTTAATAAAAAAAATTTTTTTAAAGAATGTTAGCTAAGCCCAAGAAGCCAGGGGAAGAAAGCCAGGAAGCAGTGTTCCTCTGTGGTCTCTGCTTCAAGCTCCTGCTTTGAGTGCCTACCTTGTCTTCCCTCAATGAAGGACTATGAATTTCAAGGAAAGTGTCTTAGTCAGGGTTTCTATTCCTGCACAAACATCATGACCAAGAAGCAAGTTGGGGAGGAAAGGGTTTATTCAGCTTACATTTCCACATTGCTGTTAATCACCAAAGGATGTCAGGATTGAAACTCAAGCAGGTCAGAAAGCAGGAGCTGATGCAGAAGTCATGGAGGGATGTTCTTTACTGGCTTGCTTTCCCTGGCTTGCTCAGCTGCTCTCTTATAGAACCCAAGACTACCAGCCTAGAGATGGCACCACCCACAAGGGGTCTTTCCCCTTTGATCACTAATTGAGAAAATGCTTTCCAGCTGGACCTCGTGGAGGCATTTCCCTCAACTGAAGCTCCTTTCTCTATGGTAACTCCAGCTTGTGTCAAGTTAACACAACTAGTCAGTACAGTAAGTAAACCCTTTCTTCCCCCAAGTGGTTTTTCCTTAGTGTTTTACCACAGCAATCCCTAAACCAAATACACACATTACATTTTTGTTGTTGTTTTGTTTTGTTTTGTTTTTGAGAGTTTCATGTAGTCTAGACTTGCTTCAAGGTATTCATGGTTAATTTTTAACTTCTTCTCCTCATTTCTCCACTTTTGAATTCTGGATCACAGGTGTATTTCACTACACCCATTTCTGTAGTGTTGGGTGTTAAACACGGGGCTTTATGCATGCCAAGCAAGTACACTACCAACTGAGCCCAGCTTCACTTTTACAGGGATTCAAAAAGCTTTCAACTACTAATAGGCAGCCCTGTACACACTATGCAGAGTTATCTGAAGGATGTGGAATTATAATCTTTTACTCAAGAGGACTATCCTTGAGTTTACAGACACAGAACCAGACACAAAATAAAATGTAAATTGGACTTTTCTAGTTGATCATTTTCCAGTGAATAATCTTAAAGAGACCACAACTCCAGAAATATATGGTCCAGGAAAAATGTAATAAAAATAACTGTATCACTATACATTGAAAGAAATCTAGTAGGTATATAAGTATCTGCATGCATACATACACCACAAACCTTCTTGAATCCTTCAAATGTCAGCAGCTAACTTGGCATCTAAGCTTTCCTTATTAGCTCATTCATTATGAGCTGCTTTCTTTATTAGTAGTCATGTAGGCTGGGCATGGTGGCACATGTTTTTAATCTCAGCATTTGGCAAACAGAGGTAGGCTGGTCTATCTGAATTTGAGGTCAATCTAGTCTACATAGAGAGAACATTTGTCAAATAATAAAATGAAGTAGATGTATACTACATTTTCCATATGTCAGAGAAGATAGGCTACATGCAGCATTCCAATAAAAACTAATATGTTTATGCAAAAGTATTAAACTTGTCATTTTATTTACCACTTTCATACATTTATTATTTCATACAAAAGTTTTGTAAGTATATAACATGGTATCAAAACCATGCTCAAAAATGCTATATATTGAAGGAAAAAAATCTCAAAAACAGAAAATTTGGAGGACTATTAAGAATTCTCAAAATATTGCCACATGTAGTATCTCAGAAGCTTCTCACAACTGTAATAACTATTATCATTATTATTGCTACTTCTATAACCACTGCAACTTGAAGAGTCAAACATGGGTTTTGGATTTGTATAAAAGTTCTCCAATAGTCTGATATTTAGTAAGCTAGTAAAACTTATTTTTAGAAAAAGTTGGAATGGAGGTGCCCTGCATGGGTAGATAAAGTGTTTCCAGAAGCCTTGGCTATTAAGTAAAAATCTCAGTGTCATGAGTGAACTGCCTCCCTACAATTCATTGGTGAAGGCAGTCCTGGGCTCTCAAACAATCCAGGCTATTGAAGCTTCTTGTGCATTTCTGTCATAACTAGTTGTTAGAACCCCATTGCCAGAAACACCATAGGCCCTGGTTGTATGACATACAGAAGTCAAACTAAAACTGAGCTGGAGGCTCGGAGACCATGTCTGTTAATATTAATAGACCAAAGACTGATAGAGCTTTTCTCAAAGAAGCTTCTTGCAGTGGTTAACATGGTCAAAGTGGTGATAATGACTATTGAATGCTCAGCCATAAGTGGGATATCTATACTATCCCCTCCAGGGTCTAGGGAGCATGGCAAAACAAGGAGCAAAAACCTAAGAACCAGACGAAAGGTGGAAATTGGTGTTCAAGCTGACTTCCAGGCATGACAAAGCTGGTGCATTCTTGGGTTCACAGTAACCTACCAACATCCTATCATATTGGGAAGGGCCTCAGGGGACCTTCCCCTCTCTGAGTGTTTATATGCAGTTATGGTTGATGGGGCAAGGAGCAACATTGTCTTCAATGGTGTAGACATTAACATGACCATGCTCCTATATACAAATCCTCATCCATGCATCTGTAAACAATCCTAATAAAACTGGACTGGATCAGGAAGGAAGGAAGGAAGGAAGGAAGGAAGGAAGGAAGGAAGGAAGGAAGGAAGGAAGGAAGGA
>LR749599.1:1991656-2011338 GCA_902729485.2 Mus minutoides
CCTAGTTGGCCATCAGTGGGAAGAGAGGCCCCTTGGTTATGCAGACTTTATATGCCCCAATACAGGGGAACGCCGGGGCCAAGGGGTGGGAGCGGGTGGGTAGGGGAGCAGGGCTGGGAGGGGGGAGGATATAGGGAACTTTCTGGATAACACTTGAAATGTAAATGAAGAAAATATCTAATAAAAGTTGAAAAAAAATAAAATAAAAAATTTAAAAAAAAAGAAAAAGAAAATACAAGTTTTAAAAGAAAAAAAAAAGAGTTGGCACACAGTATGCTGTTTTCACATCATACTACTCATTATGGAATAAAGGTAATTGTGTATACAGAAGGAGGGAAGATATCAAAGTAGGAGGAGCCAGGTGAAAAGAGTAAGGTTTACAGGCATGGAAGGAGGACCAGTCAGGGTAAGGGAGGAATATGGTTGAAAACATCATGTACATGCATAAATTATCACAATGCAACTCACTGTTAAGTACAACAAATATATGTTAATAAAAATGTTGAGTTCTAGAATACAATTGAGAGTAATTGCTGATCAAGTGACTAGTTAAGAGGGTGTTATATTAGTTACTTGTTTCATTGCTGTAACAAAACTCATAACAAAGGAGAAGGGTGTATCTTGACTTATAACTCCCAAGAGCACAGTCCATCTGTACATAGAAGGCTGTGTGGCAGAACAGGAAGCAGCGCACACTCACACCCACAGTCAGAAAGCAGAGATCAGTGAGTACTGATTGATAGTCAGTTTGCTTTATCCTTTTAGCTCTGTCCAGCAAATAGACTGAGTCTTCCTATCCCAATCAATCTACTATAGAAGAGCTCCTGCATATATGTGCAGACATTCATCCCTGGATGATCTCTCCTGCATATATGTCCAGACACTTACCCCTGGATGATCTCTCCTGCACCAGACACTTTTCCCCCAGATGACACTAGATCCTGTCAAGTTGATAGTCAATATAACCCAGCACAAGTGTTTAATGTTATCCACCAAAAGAGAATTTTAAGAGTAACAGCATCAGTAAGGTAGCTTAGAATTTTACCCCAGACAGACAAAATGAACATTTAACATTCTGGCAGACATCGTTCAGTGTCTCTCATCTTTTCTGCTATCCAAGTGCTATAAGGAATTGCAAGCTCACTATATTCTGTGATATTTAACCTCTGTATACTTGGGTTCTCTATACATAAAAGTCAATATTTTAAGACATGTTCATCTTTATTTTCACAAAATAAAAGGCACAAATCTTTGTTTGGTGGCTGATTATGGGATGGACCCCCGGGTGGGGCAGTCTCTAGATGGTCCATCCTTTCATCTTAGCTCCAAACTTGGTCTCTACAACTCCTTCCATGGATATTTTATTCCCTATTCTAGGGAGGAAGGAAGTATCCATGCTTTGGTCTTCCTTTTTGATTTTCTTGTGTTTTGGGAGTTGTATCTTGGGTATTCTAGGTTTCTGGGCTAATATCCACTTATCAGTGAGTGCATATCAAGTGACTTCTTTTGTGATTGGGTTACCTCACTAAGGATGATATCCTCCAGATATATCCATTTGCCCAAGAATTTCATAAATTCATTGTTTTTAATAGCTGAGTGAAAATGTACATTGTGAAAATGTACCACATTTTCTGTATCCATTCCTCTGTTGAGGTACATCTGGGTTCTTTCCAGCTTCTGGCTATTAAAAATAGGACTGCTATGAACATAGTGGAGCATGTGTCCTTATTACCAGGTGGAACATCTTCTGGGTATATGCCCAGGAGAGGTATTGCTGGATCTTCCAGTAGTACTATGTCTAGTTTTCTGAGGAACCACCAGACTGATAGCCAGAGTGGTTGTACCAGCTTGCAATCCCACCAGCAATGGAGGAGTGTTCCTCTTTCTCCCCATCCTTGCCAGCATCTGCTGTCACCTGAATTTTTGATCCTAGCCATTCTGACTGGTGTGTGTTGGAATCTCAGGGTTGTTTTGATTTGCATTTCCCTGATGATTAAGGATAGTGAACATTTTTTAAGTGCTTCTCAGCCCTTCGGTATTCCTCAGTTGACAATTCTTTGTTTAGTTATGTACCCCACTTTTAATGGGGTTATTTGAATATCTGGAGTTCAGATTCTTGAGCTTTTTGTATATATTGGATATTAGTCCCCTATCAGACTTAAGATTGGTAAAAATTCTTTCCCAGTCTGTTGGTTCCCAGTCAGCCACCAAACGCCAGTGTACTGGCTAGTTTTGTGTCAACTTGACACAGCTGGAGTTATCACAGAGAAAGGAGCTTCAGTTGGGGAAGTGCCTCCATGAGATCCAACTGTAAGGCATTTTCTCAATTAGTGATCAAGGGGGAAGGGCCTCTTTTGGGTGGGACCATCTCTGGGCTGGAAGTCTTGGGTTCTATAAGAGAGCAGGCTGAGCAAGCCAGGGAAAGCAAGCCAGTAAAGAACACCCCTCCATGGCTTCTGCATCAGCTCCTGCTTCCTGCCCTGCTTGAGTTCCAGTCCTGACATCCTTTGGTGATTAACAGCAATGTGTAAAATGTAAGCTGAATAAACCTTTTCCTCCCCAATTTGCTTCTTGGTCATGATGTTTGTGCAGGAATAGAAACCCTGACTAAGACAGCCAGCAAGATTTTGCTGAAAGGACCGTGATATAGCTGTCTCCTGTGAGGCTTTACCAGTACCTGGCAAATACAGAAGTGGATGCTCACAGTCATATCTATATGATGAAACACAGGCCCTCCAATATAGGAGCTAGAGAAAGTACCCAAGAGCTGAAAGGGGTCTGCAACTCTATAGGTGGAGCAACCATATGAACTAATCAGTACCCCTAGAGCTCATGTTTCTAGCTACATATGTTGCAGAAGATGGCCTAGTCCGCCATCATTGGGAAGAGAGGCCCCTTGGTCTAGCAAACTTTATATGCCCCAATACAGGGGAACACCAGGGCCAAGAAGTGGGAGTGGGTGAGTAGGGGAACAGGGTGGGGGAAGGGTATGGGGGACTTTTGGGATAGCATTTGAAATGTAAATGAAGAAAATACCTTTAAAAAAAAGAATAGCAATGACCTAGTCACCTGAGAGCTCAAGAATAGAAAAAGACAAGCAGGTAGAAGGAATACTGGCAAACATACAATAGAATAAATGAACCACTGTCTCTTTTTAAAGTTTCTTTTCTTCTTGAGACTATAATTACATCATTTCTCTTTCTTTCCTTCAAACTCTCCCCTACACTCCTCCTCAATCTCTATTAAATTCATGGTCTCCTTTTTCATTGTGTGTGTGTGTGTGTGTGTGTGTGTGTACATAAATATTCCTAAATATAACTCATTCAGTCTATGTAAAGTATAACTTAGAATTCATACCAAAATTGACAGTAACAGGCAATCCTGCTTCTGATACCTGCAAGCAATTTATAAGCACTTCTTTAAATTCTGATGTGAGGGGGAAAGAGGAAGTAGAAATTATTACATTTAGCAACTGATTCTATAAATGTAACAATTTTTAAAAGGCACAAATGTTAAAACAATACATACCACACAACACATATGTAATTTTCCTCTCAATAAAATAGATCTAATATCAGAATGGAGTATCTTTGGAAACAGAAAATAGTTTCTGTTAACCCTTAAAGACTACTGTACTGGCTGGTTTTATGTGTCAACTTGACACAGCTGGGTTATCACAGAGAAAGGAGCTTCAGTTGGGGAAGTGCCTCCATGAGATCCAGCTGTGGGGCATTTTCTCAATTAGTGATCAAGGGGGAAGGCCCCTTGTGGGTGGGACCATCTCTGGGCTGGCAGTCTTGGGTTCTATAAGAAGGCAGGCTGAGCAAGCCAGGGGAAGCAAGCCAGTAAAGAACATCCCTCCATGGCTTTTGCATCAGCTCCTGCTTCCTGACCTGCTTGAGTTCCAGTCCTGACTTCCTTGGTGATAACAGCAATGTGGAAATGTAAGCTGAATAAACCCTTTCCTCCCCAACTGCTTCTTGGTCATGATGTTTTGTCCAGGAATAGAAACCCTGACTAAGACAAATTGGTGCCAACATAGTGGGATATTCCTGTGACAACCTGGCCATTTTGGGGGGAGGACTGTGGAAGGACTTTGGAACTTTGGGTCAGAAGATCCATTTGGTGTCAAGAGCTCTGTGGGATGTTGTGTAGGAGCTTGGAAGATAATGTTGAAAACAGTGCAGAATATGGAGGCCTGGCTTGTGAAATTTCAGAGAGAAGATTAAAGACTTTTTTCAGGGCCATTGCTAGTTTGATTGTGAAGATTCTGTGGTTCTGGTTAGCTGGGGCTGAAGAATCAGCTGTGATTAACAAGATACCAGAACTACTAAAGCAAAAACTTTGCATTACTGGGACTATTGATGCTGGTTAGCTGGAGCTAAGAAATTAGTGGTGATTAAGAAGAGACTAGCATCATTGAGGTGACATCTTCTGGGAAGTGTTTTCTGAGAGCACAGAGGCTGTGTTCCAGAGATATCCATGGTTGTACCTTGTGCTGTGGCTGGACTTGGTAATGTGTAAGAGTTACCCAGTGGTACTGGTTTTGAAGACATGAAGGGGTCACGCAGAGCAGCTGAGGCCACGAAAGCACTGTGAGAGGCCATGGAAGGCCATTGGTGAAGGTGCAGCCTCAGTTGCAATTGATGGCCCAGGACTGAAGGGATCATGCAAAGGAGTTGAGGCTTGGCACCATGAAGAGAGCCTATGAGAGGCTATTGGTGAAGCCTAATTACAGTGGAAGAAAGCAGCATTTTGGAGATGCCAGTACCATGAGATGGCCACCAAGAACAGCAGCAGCAGTGGAGTACAGGCAGCTGGAGCCTAGAAGACAAGGTGTATACTACAAAGGGCATGGCTGGAGAAGTGACCCAAGCCCTTGGAGGAGCCCAGAAGATCGTGAGTTGGATCCCAGACATTGGACAGTTGGAGTTTAATTTTTGCTTTTGATTGTGACTGTGCCCTGATATTTTTACCTCTTGAAGGAAGAAAATACTTTAGGGGATCCCACAGTTAAGAGACTTTTAATTGTAAAAAGACTTTGGACCTTAAAAGATATTGGATTTTTTTTTTTTTTTTTTGGTTTTTCGAGACAGGGTTTCTCTGTATAGCCCTGGCTGTCCTGGAACTCACTTTGTAGTCCAGGCTGGCCTCGAACTCAGAAATCTGCCTGCCTCTGCCTCTCAAGTGCTGGGATCAAAGGTGTGTACCACCATGCCCGGCTAGATATTGGATATTTTTTCAAGGATTGAACTTTTAATATGTAAAGACTGTGGGATTTTTAATGTTGTTTAGATCTTGGGAATAAATAAAAACTAAGGGTTGAGGCTTACTAGTGATGTGTTTGTGTGTCAAGTTGACAAGGGGTCAATTATTTATGTGTCAACTTGACACAGGCTGGGGTTATCACAGAGAAAGGAGCTTCAGTTGGGAAAGTACTTCCATGAGATCCAGCTGTGGGGTATTTTCTCAATTAGTGATCAAGGGGGAAAGGCCCCTTGTGGGTGGGACCATCTATGGGCTGGTAGTCTTGGTTCTATAAGAGAGCAGGCTGAGCAAGCCAGGGGAAGCAAGCCAGTAAAGAACATCCCTCCATGGCTTCTGGATCAGCTCCTGCTTCCTGACCTGCTTGAGTTTCAGTCCTGACTTTCTTTGGTGATAACAGCAATGTGGAAATGTAAGCTGAATAAACCCTTTCCTCCCCAACTTGCTTCTTGGTCATGATGTTTTTTGTCCAGGAATAGAAACCCTGACTAAGACAACTACTAAATAGGTGTACACATGTTTGACTTTGTTATAGGCCTTTAGTAGGCACTGACAGACTGAGAGATCCTCTATTACCAGTGAACCTCACAGTCACAAACACAAACTCTGCTCTAGACTACATTGGGAGTGAACAATAATGTAAGAATTGGTGTGTAATTTTAATAATCTCCTGACTTGTGAAAGGAACAAGTTAGCAGAGGGAACAATCAGAAGGGAAAGCAGGGCGCCCAGCCTGCCCAATTTCTCTGTGATTCTTTCGCCCTCTAGTGGTCATGTTTAAGGCAGTGCTTAACAGCTGTCCTTTAGAGGGTTCTCTAGCATCAACAGCACCTGGGACTTCAGACCTCAAAACTCAAGCCTCACATTGGTCTCTGCTGGTGACACTATCAGTCTATTTTAGTGGCTGTCCAGGTAATTCTGATACCAGCTAAAGCTTGTGAGGCATCGTTCTAAGAGGAATGCATCCATATTTACAGTCAACGTGAAAGATTTAAGCATATGTGGGTATCCTTTAGTGCCATTATCCTCTTTTTCTATTTTTTAAAATTACATTGCATTTAATATGCGCCTGTGTGTGCATGCATGTGTGCATGTGCGCATGCACATGCGAAGCATACATGAGGGCATGAAAGTGACTTTCAGGTCTGGGGTCTCTCCTTCCACCACCTAGGTCCTAGAGATGAAACTTGGGACATCAGGCTTGGTGGCAGGCATCTCCAACTGTGTCCAACTGGATAAACCATCTCTTCAGTCTCTATTTTCCTGAACTTCAAAAAGCCTTTTATATATACAGAGTTACCAAGAAAAGACTTAAAACCTAGTACTTTAAAAATCTTAAAATAAATTTTAAGCTATAAGTGAATGACACAGGAAACAAGAGATAAACAGATAAAATAAGTTTATTAAATATTAAAAATTCATCTTTAAGGTGTGGGAAAACTAGGCAAAACATCTAACTAGGATCTAAGCCACTCATTTAAGTCTATGGCTAAGTGCACTGTTCAGGTCTATCTTATGTCAAGGCTGAAAATCAGAAATTGTTAAATTATATTATGGTCAAATAAACAATTTTATAATTTTAAAGCATGTGTATAACAGTGTCAGCTCTAGGCTTCTCAAAGAAACCTTGGCCTACTCACCAAATAAAGACTGTGTAACCCCCAAAGGAGATAACGGGACTTGAGGTGAAAAACTTGAGATTCCCAATAGGACTGCCTATACTGTAGGAAACTGGTGTTCCCAGGACCTCACCCAGCCCTCTCCTAGCTTTTCTTGATCTCCAGGGAAGGAGTTCAGAGCACACCAAACAGTGCACAGAAGACAGGAAGGAAGCATTTACTACCAGTAAAGCCAGGCAGCCTCCAGGAGGATGCTTGGCCTGGGCAACAGGACCCCTGAGTGCATGGGCAACACTTCCTCGGGGTCAGGTGGCCAACGGCCAGAGACGGCGGGATGGCAACCCACGTTTGTAGGTAAGTTTGCACTATTTCTTGTTCCTATGACAAATAACTTCCAGGAGGTGATTTTCCTGTCCAGGTGAATAGAAATCTCATTTTGGATTGATTCTTAAGGGATAGAGAAGAGTAGTTATTGAAAGCCTCCAGGCTGATGGCACTCTGATGATCATTTGTCGAGTTTCACCCAGGTCCAGGATCCAACTCAGATCCCACCCTTTTGACTAGTGGTTCCTGGTTTTCCAAGCTGCAGACTCTGAAGGAGGATTGCATCCTAAGGGTCCTTGATCTGCTAGTATCTGCCAGCAACCTAGCAAGCTTTTCAGTATCCTGTCGCCAAGGCTTTATGAGAGTTACAATAGTGGACATAGAGAATTAATGATTAACCAAAAACAGTTTAAACGAGGTGTTTAAGGTAATGTTATAATAAGATTAGCAAATATTACAGAAAATGCTAAAATGAATAAAAATGCAATTATGACTACTGTACCACTCTCACAAATAACCACTATGAACTGATCAGGAAACACCTCAAAGCACGTGTTCAATAAGCAAAACCAACAAGAAAATGTCGGTGTTCAGAACAAGAGACAGCACAGAGACCGGAGAGAGAGCTGGGGTGGTTGATGGATCAGCTGGAAACGCGCCTGCTGCTGAAGTGCTGGGAGCTAAATGGGCCTGTGTAACAGTGGGGACAGGGGTACAGCCTTGCAAATGAGCTGGGCTGCAGAGACAGGCACATCCATTGGCCACTAGGTCTGACTGGTGAAGTTCATGAGCTCAAACTCAGTGAGAGACCCTGGGACATGGTCAAGGAAAGATGCCCCAAAGAGACCTCTGTCCTCCACACAAATGTGCAGACACATGCACTGACAAGTACACACACACACACACAAATACAGTATGCACACACAAAACACAGCACACACACACAAATAAAAGTTAACAACAGGGACTGGTGAGATGGCTCAGCGGGTAAGAGCACCCGACTGCTCTTCCGAAGGTGATAAGTTCAAATCCCAGCATCCACATGGTGGCTCACAACCATCCGTAACGAGATCTGGCGCCCTCTTCTGGAGTGTCTGAAGACAGCTACAGTGTATTTACATATAATAAATAAAATAAATCTTTAAAAAAAAGTTAACAACAAATAGAAACCTTAAAAAAAATAAACTTCTAGAAAATCTACAGTCATGGTGGCTTTAAGGCACAAGTGACAAGTGCATTGACTGGAGCTACTCAAAACAGAGAGGGGATCTTGGAAATGAGAACACCACCAGAAAGGAGAAATTGCTCCATTGTGCTAACTGTGCTTGGTCTGTGGCTGCTTCTGAATTATGTATGTGAAGAACATACTCCAAGCAACCAACCTAAAGATAAGCATTACTGCATATTCAAAATTTCAAGTTCAAGTAAAGTGCCTGTCAAAAGGAAAATAAATGACTGTGAGGAATATGCAGAATCAAGAGAGCCTGGCATTTGGGGCAGCCAAGATGGCTCAGCAGGTAAAGATGCTTGCCACCAAGCCTGACTGCCTAAGTTCAATCCCCAGGACCCACCTGATGGAAGGAGCACACCCACCTCTACAGCTTATCCTCTGCCTCCAGATACTTATCCTGCCTTCATGCACACACGAAACAAAGAAATATAATTAATATTTTTAAAATAAAAGAGAGGCTCTGAAAGATTATTCATAAAGGTAAGACAAAATTAAAATTTAGAGTATATATACAAGGAAACATAGAAATTTGTCCTATTCACAAGGAAAAATACAACAAATAAAGACCGCTCCCAGAAGGACCTGAATATCAGAATAAAAATATTACAAAGTAGCTATTATCATCACAATCAAGGATACAAAGAAAATAAGCTTATGGTGAATAAAGTTATATCAAACCTTAGCATCCATAAACCATGAAAATCTAGAACATAATAATGTAATATATGAATTTTTGACTAGTGGAACAAACAACAGAAAATTTAAGGAAGAAAAATAAATTGATAAATTTTAGACAATTCTAATCTGAGGAACAAGAAACTAAATTGGGAAAAATGAGCTTCAGATGTTGGTCCATGAGGGCAGATAGAGCAGAGATTCAGAAGCCACCTTAGTACATACATTACTGATGGCCCCCTGGGAGAGGGGTAGGAGGGGTAAGGGGAGGAGCTTGTGAAGGGGAACTGGGAGGAGAGGAGGACTGTGATTGAGATGTAAAGTGACCAAATAAATTAATGGAAAAAGTCTGAGCTAAAACTCCTTGTCAGAGATAATAATTAAGACATATTATATCAAGAAGATTTGATCCTTGTTCCACAAGAGGGATTGTGCAGCTGATTTTGTAAGCCCAGTTACAAGCTTGTAGCTGGGGCACATCATAGGCCCTGAGGAAGCTACAACTGCTGACTTGCTAATTGGATGTGATGTGCCCATCAATCACCTTCTAAACCCCCATCTTGATAGTTTGGCACTGCAGTCAGCTTTCCTCAGAGAAGTTTCTTTGTGCAGTGCTCACTGGTAACTGTAGAGACATATAACTGGTCAAGTTCTGAGAATGAGTGACTGTTGAGTCCCCAGCTGTAATGGGACATTGGTGTCACCCCTCCAAGGTTTAGGGACCAGCCTGAAAGAAGGATCAGAAAGAATGTAAGATCTGCAGGTGGGGGTGATCTAGAATGTTGACTTTCAGGAGTTACATGGCTGTTGCATTCTTGAACTCACAGCTATGTATGGGAAAGTGAGCCCATCGGCACTGTTATGGAGGAAGAAGAGAGTACGGAGAGGCCCACTAAAGATTTACAGTCAGTCAATGTTTGCTGAGAAGGAAAAGACATAAATTGTCAATGCTCCTGTAAACAACTGCATTGAAACTCATTGAGTTGTAAAAATTAAAAACTAAGATATAAAAGGAGAGGAGCTAGTTGGGAAAGATGGGTCAGCAGGACTAAGAGTGGAGCAAGAGGGGAAGCAAGGAGCACGTGACTGAAGTACATTCCGTCCTCTATGACATAATGACATCCATTGTTATGTATAATTACTATATACTCATTAAAATGTGTCTATAAGACTGTACAGTCAGTAAACAATAAATGTTCAGTCTTCTCAGACTCTGCTTTCTGTTTCTCAGTTGGTGAGTTCACGGAGAGAGCACAGTAGGTCCAACCCTAAGAATTTGTTTTCATATTCCTCCATCCCTTTATGACTCTGGTTCCAACTCAGAAGCCCTGTGTTGACTGAAGAGTGTTGGGTGGGAGGGGAGACAAGACGCTCTAATCTTTCCTTCCTCCTCCGGTTGTCCACGGTAAGTACAGTGGTCCTAGGAACAATGAAGGCAAAGCTGCAGAGACACTCACTATGAGCCTCATGGGACCACATTGTTTATTCCACTTGAGGAACAACATGGCAGCTCTATCAAGACAGAAAGCAGCTCTCTCAATGCTCAAGACTTTTGGAACCAGCGAGATAGCTGGGGTACAACTCAGTGGCGGAGTAGTTATATAGTATGCACAGGCCTGATCCTTAGCAACACAAAGAAGAAATTATTTTAAACCATAAAATATGATTACGCTCTCATTCACCATGTGCCATAACTCATTTCAGTCAAAGGTGATAAATTAAGTAACAGCACATACATATGACAGACATTTTTTTAACTAGGCAATAAAACAAAAAAATAAAACATTTCTCATGAATTCACAACTCAGTCCATTAGAAAATTTCTTATTCTACAATCTCTCTGAGGTGCTTTTCCATCAGTTTCATCACGTTGTGTTTCTACATTTCTATTTGGGTGAAAAGTTCCATAATAAACACCGAGAAAAATAATCCCAAGGAGAAGAGCAAGAACTATGGTGGCACTAATAGGAATAAAATAGTCAGAGTTAAAGATAGAAAGAGGGAAAATCCAGAATACAGTCAGGATTCCCAAGGTGCCTAGCACCCTTACAGTATAATAACAAGACATTGGGCATTTGGTATTCTGCCCCTTGATGTTAAAAAACGTAAACACAAGGATGAATCCAACCACAATCCTATATAAGAACTCCATACTTACAGAATTGCAGAA
This sequence comes from Mus minutoides, assembly GCA_902729485.2. Taxonomy (NCBI): domain Eukaryota; kingdom Metazoa; phylum Chordata; class Mammalia; order Rodentia; family Muridae; genus Mus; species Mus minutoides. The sequence goes on from LR749599.1 coordinate 2,002,941, forward strand.
CTGAGTATGGTTTATAAATGCCCATATTAAGCCTGTGATCCAAAGAAATAACAGCAGAAGCAAAGCAACCCTCACATCTATGAACAGCAGAAGTACAACACTCAGCATCCAGGATAACAAGGTAAACAACTTGTAGAAGAGATACGTGAGTTTGGGCCAGAAACCTCGGAGGAGATTTTTATGGGGCAATGATCTTCTTAAAGCTATTTGATAGTCCACAGTTGACCAAGAAATAGCACAGCAGGAAACCATGATGACCATGCCTACAAAAGAAAAAAACAAAAAACACACTAGGTTAGAAATGGTAACAGTAATATTAGTAACAGTAAACTAGCATGTGTCATGCATGCTGTAGCAGTGTAGACACACGCCATAGCTTATATGTCCAATTCTTCGATATCCCCACATTGCATAAGTAGAGCTGAGGTTTGAAGAAATATATTCCTTGACTCTTATTGTGCAACTAGAAAGTGATGGAACTAATATTTGTTGGTCTGCTAATCAACTGTATCATACTACTTTAGAATTATCTTGAATAGATTCAGTAAATAATACTTTGGCTAAACACTACAATTGTAAGTCTTAGTTTCCTATACCATTTGGCTTTAACCCTGTACCCATACTTAATTCACTGGGAGATAGCTTAATGGATTATGAGACAGTTAAAAAGAAAATTTAACATAAGTATACATCATTAACAAAATAATTTTCAGAACCTACAGACTCTAAGTCATATGAACAAACAGACTCCAAAATTTACAAAGTTCTATAGATTTGGCACCTTTGCCAGCACACAGCAGAAGTTCATTACGGTTCTGGAAATACAAGTCATTACTACCTCACTGTCAAAGCAGAGGATGGTTTAAAAAGTGAAGCAAATATAAGCAAAGCCAGAAAGAAATAGTCACAGAGAATACAGAATATGAGTCCCTTAGAGTACTTCATATCTGAGGTCTACACATGTACAGCCAGATTTCCAATGACGTTTCTTGGTGAATCTCCTTACAAACGTTCTTCTCCTCTCTTGATTTTGGCACAAAACACTAAGAATCTTGACTTAACTTTTCTCCTATTCTTTAATTAAAATACTGATTTCTCCTAAATTATCTGGTGTGTTGGGATTTTGTTTTTTTCAATCTTGTATCTATGGCTGTTTTGCCTACATGTGTCTGGTGCCCGTGGAGGACAGAAAGAGGACACTGGATCTCCTGGAACTAGAGTTAGGGATAATCATGAGTCATCACATGGCTTTTGGAGCCTGAACCTGAACCTTGTGCAAGAGCAGTAAGTACTTAACTGCTAACCCATCTTTCCTGCCCATGTGATGTGTTTTTATATTGGGGGATTTGGGGGGGGGGGGCTTGGCTTTGTTTTGTTTTGTTTTTGCTTTGTTTTGTTTTGCTTTGCTTTGCTTTGTTTTTGCTGTATTTTGTTTTGTTTTGTGAAACAGAGTCCACTATGTAGTCCAGGGTAGTTTTAAATTCAAGTTAAGCTGTGTGCCTCCAGCTCCTGAGTGCTGGGATTACAAGTGTACACCACCATGCCTGGCTTTAATCTCCACCAAATTAACGTATACACATAGTTTTAAAAGTTCTACAGTCCTTGAAGAAGCCATCAGTCACTCGCTTGAGGTCACCTGACACTGAGCTCTAACCCCCAGAAGATGTCCCTCGAAGCTCCCCTAGTTGTCCCTTTGACACATGCAGTCATAGTTCTACACAAAGCACAGTCTGAGTTTATCTGTAGTGGACCTGCTCACTCACTTTCCATTCAGAGAAAGGAAAGCTTGGCACATATAAATATGGCCTACCTCCAGCCCTCTCCCCCCAACTCCCCAAAAGAGAAACAAAATGGTGTTTAGCAAAAATCTTCAATGTTCACTTAATTACAACGACGTCAGTAGGGCTTGTTGTGTTGGCTTGAGGCTTTTTTTTAACCTCTCAGTAACTATATCTTCTTCTTTTCAAGCACGTTTACTTCCTGTAATTAGCATTTGCCTTCCTTCACACTTGATTTCTGTTTCCCACACTCTGGGAAGTCATCAAAACTGAATCTCCTGTTTGGGAGACTCAGAAACGCCCTCGGGGTACAAATGCCTTATGAGTCCTAGTCAGGCCGAGAGCATTCCCACTTCCACATGTTACGTCAGATATTTAGGAAAGTCTTTCTAAGTATCATATATAATGCCATGTTTTCGGTGGAAGGCTTGCCTACGAATACTTTAGTCTTTAAGTGAGAAAACTGATGCTCATAGCCTACTTCCCATCTACTTCCCAAGCTAAGTGGAGAGATGAGTTCCCAGACAGCAGGGCAGGAGAGGCCCTGGGTGGGCAGATGTTCCCCACTGGAGCTTAGAACAGACTCATTTTGCTTAGTGAATGGCTGCCCTTCTCCCTATCTGAACAGATGTAGCGTCTGAGCTGTGAGGAGAGGGTCTCCATTGACACCATCCTGCCATGCTTAGCAAACTGAGAAGCAACAACCACTCCCTTGCGCGTGCCTTAGGGCACTCGGTGCAGCCACCTACCCAGAGCTAGAATAAATAAGATGGTATACTATGTTAAGATGACAGACAACCCAGGAGGACTTCAGACTAAATTCTTCCAGGCTCTGCCCACCCTCCATATCCTCTGCCCAAAGATTAAAATATAGATAAAATTGGACTTTGGAGCCTGAGTCTGTCATCCTGCTCTTTCATGCAGCTGGGCCAATCGGTGATCAAAGAAACCAACCTCATCACTATTGGCCCTTTGCCACTAGTGACCTTTTTAACTAGAGAACTCAGAACTCCCCCTTTTTCAGACAACCCTCGAGATTTAATTTCTTAGAGATAGTCCTCTTCACCCCACTTGAGATGATTTCGAAGAGCCCTTGTAGTTCTCCTCACCACAGACAGAGGCCAGGAAAGAGGCCAGGAAACTGGTTCCTGGCCCCACGGAAGAACTCACCAAGCAGCTATTGATACTGGCTTTTCTTAACCCACTCAGATTGGGACTTCAACACCACTAAAGATAAAGAGAGACTCTTAAGTCTGCCAGGTTCTGTTGGCAGATCTCAAAGCAGCTGAAAGACAGCCACTAATTTGGCCAAAGACAATGAAAAACAGCAATAGTTCTAACCTTTATTCACTAGACAACACCAGATATCAGAAAACTCCAAAGGGCTCAAGGACAAGAAAATGAAATCTAAAAGATAATGACAAAAAAAAAGTGTTTAATAAAGACAGAAAAATAGAAAAAAAGACAGGTAGAAGAGCAAAAGAAACAGACTCAGGATCTGACAAAGATTCTGTTAGCAGCCACTGCCAAACCAAAAGACTAACAGATGGCTGAAACAAATGGCTTCTAGAAACCAATACACTTACTCAGGCTCTGGTGCCGGGCCCATGACCTACCTGTATAGGGCACGTCTAAAACAAATGACTTCTACAAAAAAAGATAAGAGGGGCCCAAAGGACCAAAAACACCCCCACTTAGAAAAAGAACAATGTACTTATAAAAAGGAGGAGGAGGAGGATGCTGCAACCACTGGGTCAGAAAATGCCCCAGGGGTAAGGGGAGCCTATTCAAACCTTGGCCTTAAAAGATGCCCAGGATAATGCTGAAAATAGAGAAAAAACACACTAGCTTCCTTAGGGCTAATAAAACTTACAGTTTACAACTGACCTCCTGGTGACAACAGAAAACAAACAAAAATGTCCAAAAAAGACTGAGGACCTCTCAGAGGTCCTGAAAAACTTAGACTATGGAGCCTCTGGAAAAAAAAAAAAAAGCCTTACTCTGTCAACCACATCAGGTGACCTCCCTAGATCCGGATCCGGGGGCCAGAAAAAAATTTCTACACCAGCTTTGGGGTCACCAAAAGTGATTAAGTTTTTCCATCTCCTCATGGATGAGAGATCGGGGCCCTGGCACCAGCCAATGGACTCCCTGTCAAAGACATTGGACCCAGTTGCCAGAAGCTGGACCTCCTGTTTACACATCAACAAAGCTATGGCCTCCTGCTTAAGGATGCTAAGAAACTGTCACAGATCCAAAGCCTGACCATAGCCAATGCCAAAATGACTCAGTCTCTCCTCTTAAATCCCCCTTTCAGGCTCCAGAGGCCCTAAGCTCAGCTAGTCTGCTGCCTAACCCAGACATCAAAGGACCACTACATGACTGCTTGGACAGTTTGGTCCACATCCATGGGACTAGACCAGATCTTCAGACAGCCTCATTCAGTATGAGCAGAGGTATGCTGGGACAGTGTTCAAACACCAAGGTCATATGGGCAGAGCCACTCTCGACAAGAATGTCAGCCCAAAAAGCTGACCTAATAGCTCTAACCAAGGCGCTAGAAGAAAAAAAAAAAAAAGACCAGAAACAGTATGTCTTTACTACCACTCACATCCATGGGGCTGTTTATAGGGAGAAAGGCCTTCTGATGACAGAAGAAAAGAATATCAAGAACAGAAGTGCTCTATGGGGACCTAAAACGTTGGCCATCATTCACTACTTGAGAGAGCAGAAAAATTAAAAAACAAAGATCCAGTTTCAGAGGAAGCAGCCTGTCACACTGCCTCTTGCCCCTGACTCCCCTGGATCTAGAAGATCCTATACTCCATGACCACCCTGAATATTCAAAAGATGACATAATCTGGACTAGAAACTTGCCCATGTCCAAACATTAGGGCAGGTGATAGAAAATAGCAGATTACAAACCCATATGCCAGAAGAAATGAAACTACACATATTTCAGGAGATCCACCACTCCTCCCACATGGATGTCTGGAAAATACAGGAATTGATATCAAGGTTAAAGATTTTAACTAAAAAATAACTGAGATTGACTGATCCTGTGCTACAGCACTACAAACCCAAATACTGCCAGAAAAGGACTAGCCTCCCAGGGGTGTGGACAAGCCTATGAACACAGGTAAGAACACCGCTTCTGTTCAGAGGTACCTGCCTAGAATCCTCAGAACACAGGAACTGAGAAGGAGCCTGGCACAGGAGCGTTCCAATTTCCCTCTGTGCCTGAAGCTGATCCTGTGCTACATACCCAAATACTGCCAGGAGAGAGCTAGCCTCCCAGGAGTGCCAACGCACCTGTGAGAACAGGAGGGACAAGTCACAGTCAGAGACAGCAAGAACAGATAATACCAGAGATAACCAGAGGGCAAGGAACAAGGGCAAGAACATAAGTAACAGACACCAAAGCCTATTTGGCATCATCAGAACCCAGTTATCCCACTACAGTGAGGCCTGAATACACCAACACAGCAGAAGAGCAAGATTCAGATTAAAATCATATAGCATGATGATGGTAGATGACTTTAAGAAGGACATAAATAACTCCCTTAAAGAAATACAGGAGAACACAGGTAAACAGATAGAAACCCTTAAAGAGAAAACACAAAAATAACTTAAACAATTACAGGAAAACACAACAAAACAGGTGAAGAATTTGATCTAAAAATGGAAATAGAAACAACAAAGAAATCACAAAGGGAGACAACCCTGGATATCGAAAACCTAGGAAAGTGGTCAGGAGTCATAGATGCAAGCATCATCAACAAAATACAAGAGATAGAAGAGAGAATCTCAGGTGCAGAAGATACCATAGAAAACATTGACACAACAGTCAAAGAAAATGCAAAAGGCAAAAAGCTCCTAACCCAAAACATCCAAGAAATCCAGGACACAATGAGAAGACCAAACCTAGGGATAATAGGTATAGAAAAGAGAGAAGACTCCCAATTTAAAGGGCCAGTAAATATCTTCAACAAAATTGTAAAAGAAAACCTTCCTAACCTAAAGAAAGAGATGTCCATGAACATAAAAGAAGCCTACAGAACTCCAAATAGATTGGACCAGAAAAGAAATTTATCCTGTCACATAATAGTCAAAACACCAAATGCACAAAACAAAGAAAGACTATTAAAAGCAGTAAGGGAAAAATGTCAAGTAACATATACATAGGCAGACCTATCAGAATTATACCAAGCTTCTCACTAGAGACTATGAAAGTAAGAAAATCCTGAGCAGATCTCATACAGACCTTAAGAGAAGACAAATGCCAGCCCAGACTACTACACCCAATAAAACTCTCAATTGCCATAGATGGGGAAAACAAGATATTCCATGACAAAACCAAATTTACACAATACTTTTCCACAAACCCAGGACTACAAAGGATAATAGATGGAAAACACTAACACAAGGAGGGAAACTACAACCTAGAAAAAGCAAGAAAGTAATCTTTCAACAAACATAAAAGAAGATAGACACACAAACATAAAAATAACAGGAAGCAACAATCAGTATTCCTTGATATCTCAACATAAATGGACTCAATTCCCAAATAAAAAAGAAACATAGACTAACAGACTGGATAGGTAAACAGGACCCAGAATTTTGCTGCATACAGGAAATGCACCTCACTGACAAAGACAGATACTATCTCAGAGTAAAAGGCTGGCAAACAATTTTCCAAGCAAATGGACCCAAGAAACAAGCTGGAGTAACCATTCTAATATCAAATAAAATCAACTTTCAACCAAAAGTTATCAAAAAGGAAGGACACTTCATACTCATGAAAGAAAAAAAAATCTACCAAAAAGAACGCTCAATTCTGAACATCTATGCTCCAGATGCAAGGGAACTCACACTCATAAAAGAAACTTTATTAAAGCTCAAAGCACACATTGCACCTCCCACAATAATAATGGGAGACTTCAACACCCCACTCTTGTTGATGAACAGATCATGGAAACACCAACTAAACCGAGACACCGTGAAACTAACAGAGGTTATGGATCAAATGGTTTTAACAACTACCTACAAAACATTTTATCCAAAAACAAACAAACAAACAAAAAAACCTTCTCAGCACCTCATGGGACCTTCTCCGAAACTGACCATATAATTGGTCACAAAACAGGCCTCAACAGATACAAGATGACTGAAATAATCCCATGCATCCTATCAGATCACCATGGACTAAGGCTGATCTTCAATATCAACAAAAACAACAGAAAGCCCACATGCACATGGAAGCTGAACAATGCCCTACTCAAAGATAACTTAGTCAAGGAAGAAATAAAGAAAGAAATTAAAGACTTTTTAGAGTTTAATGAAAATGAAGGTATAACATACCCAAACTTATGGGACACAATGAAATCAGTGCTTAGAGGAAAACACATAATTCTGAGTGCCTCCAAAAAGAAACTAAAGAGAGCATACGCTAGCAACTTAACCTCACACCTGAAAGCTCTAGAACAAAAAGAAGCAAATGCACCCAAGAGGAGTAGACAGCAGGAAATAATCAAACTCAGGGCTGAAATCAACCAAGTAGAAACAAAAAGAACTATACAAAGAATCAACAAAACCAGGAGCTGATTCTTTGAGAAAATCAACAAGATAGATAAACCCTTAGCCAGACTAACCAGAGGGCAGAGAGACAGTATCCAAATTAACAAAATCAGAAAAGAAAATGGATATATAACAACACAAGTTGAAGAAACTTAAAAAAATTATCAGATCCTACTACAAAAGTCTATACTTAACAAAACTGGAAAGTCTGGATGAAATGGACAATTTTCTAGACAGATAACAAATACCTAAGTTAAATCGGAATCAGATAAGCCATCTAAACAATCCCATAACCCCTATAGAAATAGAAGCAATCATTAAAAATTTTTCCAAACAAAAAAAAGCCCAGGACCAGATGGGTTTAATGGAGAATTCTATCAGACCTTCAAAGAAGACCTAATACTAATACTCTTCAAACTATTGAACAAAATAGAAACAGAAGGCACACTACCCAATTCTATGAAGCCACAGTTACACTGATAACAAACCTCACAAAGACCCAACAAAGAAAGAGAACTTCAGACCACTTTCCCTTATGAATATCAATGCAAAAATACTCAATAAAATTCTTACAAACTGAATCCAAGAACACATCAAAATGATCATTCACCACAATCAAGTAGGCTTCGTCTCAAGGATGCAGTGATGGTTCAATTTACAGAAATCCATCAACGTAATATACTACATAAACAAACTCAAAGAAAAAAACCACATTATCATTTCATTAAATGCTGAAAAAGCATTTGACAAAATTCAACACCCTTTCATGTTAAAAGTCTTGGAAAGTTGGGCATGGTGGCACACACTTTTAATCCCAGCACTTGGGAGGCAGAGGCAGGTGGATTTCTGAGTTCGAGGCCTGGTCTACAAATCCAGGACTGCCAAGGCTATACAGAAAAACCCTATTTCAAAAAACCAAAAAAAAAAAAAAAAAAAAAAAAAAAAAAAAAAAAAAAAAAAAAAAAAAAAAAAAAAAAAAAAAAAAAAAAAAAAAAAAAAAAAAAAAAAAAAAAAAAAAAAAAAAAAAAAAAAAAAAAAAAAAA
>LR749599.1:2011438-2028069 GCA_902729485.2 Mus minutoides
ATCAAAATAAATGGAGAGAAACTTGAAGCAATCCCACTATAATCAGGGACTAGACAAGGCTTCCTTCTCTCTCACTATTTAATCAATATAGTACTTGAAGTTCTGGCTAGAGCAATTAGACAACAAAAGGAGGTCAAAAAATATACAAATTAGAAAGGAAGAAGTCAAAATATCATGCAGAGGATATGACAGTATTCATAAGTGACCCCAAAAATTCCACCAGAGAACTCCTACAGCTGATAAATAACTTCAGCAAAGTGGCCAGATATAAAGTTAACTCAAACAAATTGGTAGCCTTTCTGTACTCAAAGGATAAATAGGCTGGGAAAGAAATTAGGGAAAGGACACCCTTCACAATAGTCACAAATAATATAAAATACCTTGGTATGACTCTATCCAAACAAATGAAACATCTGTATGACAAGAACTTCAAGTCTCTGAAGAAAGAAATTGAAAAAGACCTCAGAAGATGGAAAGGTCTCCCATGCTCATGGATTGGCAGGATTTATATAATAAAAATAGCGATCTTGCCAAAAGCATTCTGCAGTTTCACAAAATCCCCATCAAAATTCCAACTCAATCCTTCATAGAGTTAGAAAGAGCAATTCACAAATTCATTTGGAAAAACAAAAGTCCCAGCATAGTGAAAACTATTCTCAACAATAAAAGATCTTCTGGGGAAATAACTGTTCCTGACCGCAAGCTGTACTACAGAGCAATAGTGGGAAAAACGGCATGGGACTGGTACAGTGACAGGCAGGTATATCAATGGAATAGAATTGAAGACCCAGAAATGAACCCACACAAATATGGTCACTTGATCTTTGACAAAGGAGTTAAAACCATCCAGTGGGGGAAAAAAAGACAGCATTTTCAAGAAATGGTGTGGGTTCAAATGGTGGTCAACATATAGAAGAATGTAAATTGATCCATTCTTATATCGCTGCACAAATCTCAAGTCCAAGTGGATCAAGGATCTCCACATAAAACCAGATACACTGAAACTTATAGAGAAGAAAGTGGGAAAGAGCCTTGAACACATGGGCACAGGGAAAACATTCCTTCACAGAACAGCAATAGCTCATGCTCTAAGATCAAGAATCGGCAAATGGAACCTCATAAAATTGCAAAGCTTCTATAAGGCAAAGGACACTGTCAATAGGACAAAATAGCAACCAATAGATTGGAAAAAGATCTTTACAAATCTCACATCCAATAGAAGCCTATATCCAATATATACAAAGAACTCAAGAAGTTAGACTCCAGAGAACCAAATAACCCTATTTTAAAAATGGAGAACAGCTAAACAAAGAATTCTCAACTGAGGAATACTGAATGGCTGAGAAGCACGTAAAGAAATGTTCAACATCCTTAGTTATCAGGGAAATGCAAATCAAAACAACCCTGAGATTCCACCTCATACCAGTCAGTATGGCTAAGATCAAAACCTCAGGTGACAACAGACGCTGGTGAGGATATGGAGAAAGATGAACACTCCTCCATTGATGGAGGGATTGCAAGCAGGTTCAACCACTCTGGAAATCAGTCTGGTGGTTCCTCAGAAAATTGGACACAGTACTACCTAAGGACCGAGCTATACCACTCCTGGGCATATACCCAGAAGATTCTCCACCATGTAATAAGGACACATGCTCTACTATGTTCATAGCAGCCATATTTATAATAGCCAGAAGCTGGAAACAACCCAGATGTCCCTCAACAGAAGAATGGATACAGAAGATGTGGTACATTTAAATAATGGAATAGTACTCAGTAGGCAAATGGATGGAACTTGAAAATATCATCCTGAGTGAGGTAACTTGGCCACAAAAGAACATACACGGTATTTACTCACTGATAAGTGGATATTAGCCCAACATTCAGAATACCCAAGATTCAATTTGCAGACCATATGAAGCATAAGAAGAAGGAAGACCAAAATGTGAATGCTTCGGTGCTTCTTACAAGGGAGAACAAATACAATAGACATTGAGTTATATACTTGTCAAGATAGACTCCCCCTCACTTACTCCCATTTCCTATAAAACCTTGCCCTGCTTAGGGTTCGAGGCTGTTCTGTCTTCTTTTCCTTTCCTGCTGGGTCATGGTTCGGTTGGAGGAGAGTCCAAGCCCAAGCTTGTAATAAAGACACCCTAATGCTATAACATTGAAAATGGCTCCTTGATGGTCTTTGGGGGTTCACAAACACTACCTGACATAGCACCTCAGCTGCTTTTTAATAACTCTCTGTTGATCTCTTTTCCAGGTTTTTATGCTCTGGTTCATGTATGTCCATCTATATGTATCGGTGCAAGCTTACAAGGTAGAACCTGTGTAGGGGGAACATGTGGTTTTGTCTAACTGAGTTTGGGTCATCTCATTTAATATCATACTTCCAAGATTCATCCACTTTCCAGCAAATTTCATAATTTCATTTTATGTATGAATAAATAAAATTCCATAGTATATACATACCATACTTTCATTAGCTATTCATCTGTGGATGAACACCTACTTTGGGTCAATCCCCTTCATAATAGAGTAATAATAAACATGTCAGTGTCAGTATCTCCCTGTTAGGATATGGAGTTCTTTGGGTATATGACTGGGTGTGGTATAACTGAGACATATGATGTGTCTATTTTTAATTTTCTTAGCTTCCTCTATATTGATTTCTCCTAGAGTATACCTCTTTTTACCACCTTCTCATCAGCATTTGTGATATCCACTTGACTTGGGAGAGATGAAATATCAAGTTGTTTTAACTTAAATTTCCCTGATGGCTAAGAATGTTGACTACTTTCTAAGATACTTACTGGAAGCCAAACACTATGTCACATGCCTTTAAATGCAACTCTTAGGAAACAGAGGCAAGCAGATCCATTCTAGGTCCTCCTGATCTTATGTCTAAAGTGTCTGGTGTCTTTAGCAATAGAGCACACAGAGCAAGTTCCAGGACAGCCAGGGCTACACAGAAAAACCCTGCCTCAAACCAACCAAACAACAATAACAATAAAATACATAATGGAAATCTGTGCTTGTTTTGTTGATAGCTGTTTGTCAATTCTATTAGCCCATTTGCTAACAGAAACTGAAAAATTGGTCTATAACTTTGACAGCTCTTTGTAAATTCTGTCTATTAGCCCTTTGTCTGAAGAATAGCAGTTAACGATTTTTCTCCCAATCTGCGGGCTGTTCACTCTGTGGACAGTTTCTTTTGCTGTGTAGATCTACGTGTTGGTTGTGAGGCCAGTGCCTGTGCTGCCCAGTTCTGTTCAGAAAGTTCTCGCCTTCGCCATCCCATTTCCCTCTAGCAGTGTCAACATTTCAGGTTTTACATTACTGTCTTTGTTCCACATTGAATTGATTTTTCTGCACAAGGTAAAAGATATGGATTTAATTTCATTCTTCTATGGGTGAATATGCAATTTTGCTGCACCATTTCTTATTATTAAAATTTTTATAAATTTACTTTTTAATAAAAATATATCATTTTCTGCTTTTCTTTCCTCCCTCCAACACCCCCATATCCTGTGCCTTGTTCTCTTGTAAAATCTTCACTTTTTTTCTTTAACCATTACTGTTACAAACACACACACATACACACCCCTAAATATATAAATACAACCTGTCCGTTTAGTGTTGCCTATATGTATATGAATTCAGGACTGCCCATTTGGTGTTAGACAACCAAGTAGGGGCTCATCCCTAGGAAAGACTATTTTCCCCAGTCTCAGAATTCCTTAGTCACTTGTCGTTCTTTGCTATGGATGGACCCTTTGAGATTTCCCCCTTGTCTGTTGGTGTTACACTTCTTTAGGCAGTCATATGGGTGAGGTGTTGTGGGTAAAACTTTCCTGTCATTGATAAGAAACACATCTCACACTAGATTTCCTGTTGTTCAGAACAGTCAGTGGGCAGACCATTGTCAGAACCAAGTTCCCATCAGGAGAGAACATCTGGACGTCAGCAGATGTGGCCAGGCCAGGCCCTGGTGTTGACTCCACTGAGTCATCATTATCAACAAACAGGAGTAGTGATTTGTTCCGTTCCCACAAGCCTCAGAGACAAACAAGAGTTTGTCCCAAGCTTTCTTTTTCTGATTCTGGGGAAATGTCTGTCACAGACAAAGTGAAAGTAAAAACTGCCCATAGCAAAACCCAAAATGCAAATGCAAGGCAAACTAAGCTTTCCCTCAGGAAAGGCCAGGAGAGATTCTGCGTGAATATCTCCCCAGGTCCTTGCCATAAGGAGGACCATCTGCATTACACCCAGAAGAGGCTAGGCCACCACCAGATAAATATTAAATACTGTTAGGAATTACAATGTCTTAGTAATGTGGCAGTAGTCATCAAAGGTCCCTGAACTCACTGGTCCTATATAGTTAATTAGGCAGAAACACATGATTTTCCTCCTGTTAAGCTAGCTTTAAGTTCAACTGAAGCGCTGTTGGTTACCACCATGATATCATGACTGCTTCTGAGGATCTTGCCGCCATCCTAGTTATTGTGGTTCATAGGTGTTACGGCTGGGTAGTATCATTGATTGCTTTTCTCCCTTGGAAACTTTCATAACAAGTTCTAGTACTATGAAAGCTAAGTCTTGTGGGACTGGGGAGCTTTCAAGTAAGATCCAGCCTAGGTCCTCCTGGTCTTTTGTCTAAAGTATGTAGTGTCTTCAGCAATAGAGCATTAACTTTTACCTCTGGGAGATAGCTAAGGACAACCGCAATACCTATATTGTTTGGGTAATCTCTTGATCCCCCAGATAGACAACTGTAAAGGGGGCTTCTCGTGGCTGGTATTGGTGGTTTGGTTAAATAGCTATGGCTTTTGGGGAGCACAGTTAGGCCAAGCCAATACCATTTCTTGGATAGACTGTTGTTCCCTAAAGCATGTTTTAGACACCTTTGTTGAAAACTGGGCAGCCATAGCTTATTGTTTTCTTTCCAAATGTTCTATTCTGTTCCATTGGTCTAACCCGCCTGTTTTTATGGCAATATAGGGCTGTATTTATCACTACAGCTTTATAGTATAATTTGAGATCAGGTGTTATAATAACTCCAGCCATGTTCTTTCACTTTATTATTACATTCCATCATCTAGTATCTTTTCTGTTGTTGGTGGGAGGTTTTAGGTTGTTGCTATGGGGTCACCACCCCATAGGAAGACCAGCAGTCTCAACTAACCCGAATCCCTGAGATCTCTCAGACATGGAGCCACCAACCAGGCAGTATATACCAGCTGATATGATGCAACCCCCCTCCCAACACATGTACAACAGAAGACTGCCTTGTCTGGCCTCAGTGAGAGAAGCCGCACCTAATCCTCCAGAGACTTGAGGCCCCAGGGAGTGGGGAGGTTTGGTGGGGTGGGGGGTGGGGGCACCCTTTTGGAGATGGAGGGGTGCAGGGACGGGGGAGAGAAAGTATGGGATGAGGAACAGAGGGCATACCAGGAGGGGGATAATGACTGGAATGTAGAAAAAAAAAGATTAAAGAATAAAAAAATAATAATAATATGCTAATGGAAAACCTTATAAAATTAAGTGTGATCTCATAAATGCTTTTCTATGCATTAAATTTTCTTTGAGAAGACTCTGCTAAGAGCTATAAGTTTATTCTAAACATCTACAGGAACTTATTTACCAAGTTCTCTATTGCTAGTGCATTCTCTCTCTCTCTCTCTCTCTCTCTCTCTCTGTCTCTGTCTCTTTCTCTAAAGTTAACTTTTCCTAACTCTTCCTTTAAGAAAAAGAAGTATGAAAATGGATAAGAGACACATGCCTCTGTCCCTGTCCCTAACCCAGAAGCTCTCTCCAATGAAAGTTTAGCTTTCTCCAAGGGAATGTCAGTGGTGAAACAAACTAAGTGTGGGGCACAGAGCCTGCAGTGGCATCTTTGGAGGTTCCTTGTTTCATAATGTCATGTTGAGAATTTTTGTTTCTTTTTAAAAAAATTTCTACTTTATTATTTATTTATTTCCTACCCTGTAGGTCATTTGGACATATATTATGCCTTCTGTTTTTTGTGCTTTGATGATATCACCGAGTATGAAAACTAATGGGTTTTTGTGTCTATATCTGCTTTTTGTGCACTTTCCTGGGCTCTTTTCCTTTTATTTGTTTACTTTGTCCTATTCTGATTTGCTTGGGGTTATATTATATTATATTATATTATAAACTCTTAGATGCCTGCTCATTTTCTAAGGAGAGTCAATGGAAGAAGATCCAGAGGGGTGGAGGGTGGGGGAACTGGGAGGAGCAGAGGAAGAGAAAACTATTGAGGATATATTGTAGGAAAAATCTATTCTAATTTTTAAAAAGATCAATAAAAAACAGTAAGATAAGGCCAGAATCATAGCATAAAGATTCAAAGCTTGATTGAGGCATCATTTAATAGTAAGATATTTTTAAACAAGCTAAATTAACACAAATAACAGACTGGCTAGTAAACTGTGGTTTATCTCTGGTTTGTAACACAGTGTGTGTGAAAAGAAAGATGGGGAAAGTTTCCATACTGATTTGGGCAGTTCTTCAGGACATAGCGCAGAACAAAAAAATAAGCCAACTGCTGCCCTTAAGGAAAAGAAATAGAAGAAAACACAGCATATGCTTTTTCCAAATTCTCTGAAGGACTGTCTAGTAACTGACAGCAGCCGTTCCCCTTTGGGGCAGACAAGGGAAGGAACATGAAGATCAGAGAGAGAGATTATATCGTTACACACATCTTAATATTTGAAACATGTTGAATTTCACTTCAAAAAAAAAATCTTAGGAATTAAAAAATTCGAAAGCAGCCCTGGGATTTATACACTTATCATAAGATCTCGGTGGCATACATCTAGCCTGGAGTATTAAGAAAGACTTACACTGACTTAAATTTGCCTGGCCACACTCCAGAAAGGCATAGAGCTGGAGAATGAGTTGCGGGCAGCCTTCCAGGTAGGTCTCAAACAGCCTGAGCATGCTCAAGTCGGTGGCCATGTCTATTGCTTCTTTGTGAGGATCCATTTGCTCCTCCATAAAATTACTCTTCCTGTCGCTGTGTTTGAAAACCACATGGTAACCCGTTCTCAAGGCAAACCAATACCTGTAAAGTAAACATATTTCTCTTCAGTCATATCCTTTTATTCAGCAAGTTCATTTTAAATAATTTATAAAAAATAAATTAAATATTTATGAGATATGTATGCTTCAAAACATGTATATGTTCAATGTTTAAATCAGGTTAAACATGTCTATCATCTGAAATATTTATTAGTTTCTTTATAGTGAAAATATACAAAAATCCTTCTAGATTTTTTAAATATACAATAGATAACAATATTATCTATATGTATCCTAGCACACTACAGGCCTTAATAATTTTTCTCTTACTATTATTTAGCATCTATAGATAAACTCCCTGAACTTAGACATTTTATGGTAAATATTTGTATATATATTGAAGTAATATATAAATATAGAATTTTGCACACATATTTCCCAGTACATTGCTTTATAATCACTTCAGAGACTTCACTAAGATTTCAACTTCATGAAATTTTAATGTCTGTGTGATATGTCTACTAAGAAAATATGATAATACCTCATTTTTACAATAATCATTAGGAGCTGGTTTCATTTCGCAGTTGGAAAGGCTAAGGCTCAAAGGGTTAAATGATTCACGGACACTTTTTTTTTTTTTTTTTTTTTNATTTATTTTATTTATTATATGTAAGTACACTGTAGCTGTCTTCAGGCATTCCAGAAGAGGGCGCCAGATCTCGTTACGGATGGTTGTGAGCCACCATGTGGATGCTGGGATTTGAACTTATCACCTTCGGAAGAGCAGTCGGGTGCTCTTACCCGCTGAGCCATCTCACCAGCCCCTCACGGACACTTTATAGAGAGTAGTGGACCAGCCTAAATCCCAAACCCAGATTGTCTGTGTCCCTGAAGCTATCTGTGGAGACTTCTGGCCCTGCCTGGCAGGAGGTTCTAGCAAATGGAAAGGGCGGGAGCAGGAAGAGGAAATGCCTCTGCCGCCTCCACTGCTGCTGCCCCGCTGCTCTTGTGCTGCTGCCCAGGCAGCCAGTGTTGCTGCATGACACTGCAGTGCTGGTGCAGAGCTGTGCCTAGCAGAGCCGAGCTGGTGGAGGGCTGCTAGTGAGCAAGCAGACTGCAGGGAAGCTTCTGATAGTGAAAGCTTTGGGAGAGCATTCTCTTCCCAGGCAGTGTTACAGCTCTGCGACAGGTGCTCTCAGACGGACGACAGAGTAATTCTCCTTCTGGATAGGATCTAAAATACAGTTTGGGGTGGGGTGCGTCTGACAGCGGGTGCTTCCTATTGGCTTGGCCTGAGATGCCTCATCTGCATGAAGAGGGATTTATGGGTGCTGTCGCTGCGTGACTGAAGGCCACAATTTTCTCATAGGCACTGTGGCTATATGACAGGTGCCTGGAGTCCGGAGCAGACAAAGTTTCTATCATCTCTTCTGGGTCTCTGGTGCTTCAAGCCCATCTCAGCCTTACCAGGCTTCCTCTCACAGTCCACCGCACCACACCAGACTGATCCCTACCTACTGTTTGCCAAAAAACAACTCAAATTTAATGTTCATCGGCTTCTCTTAACTACAACTCAGAGCGTTTCCTTGCAGAATGTGAAGGCTCAAGAAGAGACTCGGTCTTTGCTATTTAATTTAGTAAATCTCTAATATCAACAAGGGTTCTCTAGGAATTTTTCATAGTAGAAATATAAAGGGAAACAAAACAAAAAACTCTCAAAGACTCTTAAAGAACCCTGCCAAGGCCCTTCTTCTGAAAGAATTTTTAAATAAATCCTAGCTACAGCCTCCAGATAAACGTGATAATTTTAAAATAGTTGACTCTTACTTAGTAGCAATTGAGGCTAATAGAAAGACAACCAAGACACTACTTCAGAACTTACCAGAACTCCTTATCTACCTTATAAAATATCTTCACACATACAATCTAGACAGCTAGAAAGGTGGTGGATGATAGATAGATAGATAGATAGATAGATAGATAGATAGATAGATAGATATTTGCAGACTCTATGAAAGTTCTTTCCAAATTTCCTGGATTCTAACATCAAATATTTCCAGACTCTAAACACTTTATACAACTCTATCCCCAAGTTAATCAGGTGACACCTGACCCAGATTATCTCACTAGCCCATAATTGTTCTTCCTGATTCTATTCTTTGGGGCAGCAGGCCATCGCATATAAGTGGAGTTCAGCTTTGGGGAGTTGGTTCTCTCCTTCCACCATATGTGTTCCAAGGATCAAGTTGTTATCTAGCTTGCAGCAATCACCTTCGCCTTCTGTGATGGTTTGGATATGCTTGGCCCATGAAAAGCAGCATTATTAGGAGGTGTGACCTTGATGGAGAAAGTGTGTCTCTGTGGGTGGGATTTGAGACTCTTCTCCTAGCTCCCTGGAAGTCAGTTTCTTCTGGCTGCCTTCAGATCAAGATGTAGAACTCTCAATTTCTCCTCTAGCACCATGTCTGCTGCCATGCTTCTCTCCATGATGATAATGAACTGAAACTGTAACTTGGCCCCAATTCAATGTTTGGGTTTATAAAAGTTGCCTTGGTCATTGTGTCTCTTCACAGCAATGGAAACCCTAAACCAGCTTCTTAGCCATCTTGTCCATCTCTGATTCTATTCATGTCCCTCACACAACCTACTCCCTTCACAATCAGATCGAACTCCTTAAATATAACTCATACATCTGACAGCAAGAGTTTGCTGAAAGAAACCTGAGATAACTGTCTCGTATGAGGCCATGCCAGTGCCTGGCAAATACAGAAGTGGATCCCCACAGTCGTCTATATGATGGAACACAAGGCCCCCAATGGAGAAGCTAGAGAAAGTACCCCAGGAGCTGAAGGGGTTTGCAACCCTATAAGAGGAACAACAATATGAACTAACCAGAACCTCTGGAGCTCGTGTCTCTAGCTGCATATGCAGCAGAAGATGGCCTAGTGGGCCATCATCAGGAAGAGAGGCCCCTTGGTCTTGCAAACTTTATATGCCCCAATACAGGGGAACGCCAGGGCCTAGGAGTAGGAGTGGGTGGGTAGGGGAGCAGGGTGGGGGGAGGGTATAGGGAACTTTTGGAATAGCATTTGAAGTGTAAATTAAAATATCTAATAAAAAATAACTCATACATCATTACTCTAGCCAACATGTTCCAATGGTTTCCATCATATTTAAAATCCCAAATTCTTACCTTATCTTCTAAGGTTTCCCATAACCTGCCTCCACACAAACTACCACTACTGCCTTCTCATCTTCTCCCAATTCTGGTGTGCCTCCTTGCTACTCTTCACAGCTTAAAGGACTAGGTCTTCACTACTAAGTCTACATGGAACTTTCCTAAACATAATATGTTAATAGTTGGCTCTTTAGATTTACTTAAGTTTCTACTTGACTTTCACATCTATAAATTAGATTCATTTTGAGCTAGATGCCAAGGTAGAGAAAATACCAACCACAAGGACAACTAATAGTCTCTATTCTCAACGACCTTATAACCCAACAGTGTGCCAAGTCACTATACTACTAGCTGCAAAATAAAGCAGAAAGAAATAAGCAATTATTAGAAATATAAAGACCACACTATGAAAGTATAGTGTAGAAGAAAAGTTAACACTGCCTGGGACTACTTGATAATAGAAAACTTTACTTGGATCTGTTCTGGGTATCTAGCATAACAGGAAATGTCCAGTTGCTATTCCTGGGGTGGTTTATAAACCAGTAGGTTAAATACTATCTAAAAACATGAAAATTGAAGAAATATTATCAACTGCATATAGAGGGCCTAATTAGAACATGCAGCAAAGACTGCAAGAGGAAGCAGATGCCAGTGTTATGAGTAGAAACTCAGCCTGATGTAGTAGTGTGCACATAAGCCTAGACTGGGTGACTATGAAGCCATATCTGTATCTATAGATAGACAGGTAGGTAGTTGGAGACAGACAGACAGACAGACAGAGACAGAAAGAGACATGTGTGACCTGAATAGCACACTTACTCGTCCTTCCCTCTGAAGGCCCACAGTTCAAAGGACACAATACAGCTCAAGACCTGTTGGCGTCTTCCTGATGACGACACAGGGCGAGGACTGAGCAGAGTGGTTAGAAATTCAGAAACTTCAGAAAAGAGGAAGTATCTTTGCTCAAGCCCTTGCCTGCTCCTCTGTCCTGCACGCATGAAATAAGACTTCAAGAAATAGGAAAACTCAAGTGAAGGAAATCCCAGAGATCTCACCAGTGGATCTCATCAGAGATGAGCTCAGACTTAACCCTCACCAAAGTAAAAGTGACAGGCAAGTTATCTGAGAAACCCTCCAAGTTCCAGAAAATGTCACAATATGGAAATATAAAGTGTATCTTAAAACTAAGAGATTTTGTCATGGGGGAGAGCAAAAAAGACTTTCTCTATGTAATCTTTAATCAACCAAAAACAGGTAGAAGAAATTAAGTTCTTTAACTTCTGTAAAATATCAAGGAAATTTGCCTGTAATTTGGCTGTTGCTTTGAAAGAAACGAATGTCTTTACAGGATATCAGTCACCTTTTATTCACAGCACAATGGGGAAAATTTATTTGATGTACAGTCAACAAGGAAATGTGACTCAAAACAAAGAAAAAAAGCAGGTAAAAGAAATATATCACTCGGGAGGCAGAGGCAGGTGGATTTCTGAGTTTGAGGCCAGCCTGGTCTACAAAGTGATTTCCAGGACAGCCAGGGCTAGACAGAGAAACCCTGTCTCGAAAAACCAAAAAAAAAAAAAAAAAAAAAAAAAAAAAAAAAAAAAAAAAAAAAAAAAAAAAAAAAAAAAAAAAAAAAAAAAAAAAAAAACCAATACGGCAACACACAGCACTGATCCTGAGATTAACAAAGACTAAAACTGTCAGGAGCCACACAAGAGGACTAGCAAACAGCTTTAGGACTCATGGATGCAGCCCACCAGTTAGCACGATTACTAGATTACTGTGGGCATGCCTTCTGGAGGCAGAGCCTGGAGGACTGTGGGTCCTGAGGACTCCATGCTGTTGTACAGTTCTGCTCCGCTTCCTGCCTTCATACCACCTCCCTCACAATCTGTGAGTTGTATGGAAACTCTAAGGGGCTTACAGCCCCTCCCCGGGCAGTGCCATTGGCACTTACAATAATAGTGTTTGATCTTCTTCAAGCATTGCTGCTGGAGCAGGTTAGTGATTGAATCACCACCCTGGAAAGCATTTGCAGACGTGGATTGTTAGTAGTTAGGTTACATTGTTTTTGTCAGTGGCTCTGATGTACAAAATCTTAGAGAACAATTTAAAGCTCAGAAAGGCACACTCTTAAACTAGGGAGTTTTGAGGTCAGGAAGCAAGAACAATGGCAGCCCGAATAGCACTGACAGACATGACTCTTTTGCTGGAGCTGGACAAAGGTGTGATTAATTCCTTCTACCTGTTTTTGCCATCAGCTTCCTGATATGAGTTACTGAAAATTTGATGATGAATAAATGTTCATTCTGAGGATTTAAAGTAAAAATGACTGATTTTTTTATATAAAAGTTTATAATTCTTTTAAGATTTTTATAGGATTACTTTTTTTAAGATTTATTTTATTTATTATATTTATTATATGTAAGTACACTGTAGCTGTCTTCAGACACTCCAGAAGAGGGAGCCAGATCTTGTTACGGATGGTTGTGAGCCACCATGTGGTTGCTGGGATTTGAACTTATCACCTTCGGAAGAGCAGTCGGGTGCTCTTACCCGCTGAGCCATCTCACCAGCCCCAATATAGGATTACTTTTTAAGATAAATAGTAAATAATTGATCCTTCCATTAACCACAAACTGCAGCCTGCTGGGAAAGAGAACCCAGTGGAGAAAACTGCCTTGTTTACTTACACTTTGTTAATCTATAACACATTGCTTAGTTATGAATCTATGCTGGTCCTTGGAAGTGATTTGGTTTTTCTTCACCTGAAATATGTAAAATGTTTTTCATGTAAAGGTATTGGAGAAGCATACTGCTTTTTTATAATCATTCACTAAGAGAAAAATAGATTGTAATCACATTGTAATTTTATACTGCTTGAAAGATTTTGGTGGGATATATAAGCTGTGAGAGAAAAATAAAGTTGTTGGAGCATGTTTACTGGAGCCTGCATCCACCAAATGCATGTATGTGTATGTATTTAAAGGGATTGGACCTTTGCTCCATCCACCCAATGAAATGGAAACTTCTGATTTCTTTGGAAAGTCGGTTATGTCAAATAATGTTTTACGGGGGCATACCTGTGAAAGGATGTTTTGCTAAAGCAAATACATGAAAGAATGTTTTGCTGAAACAGACACGGGTGAAAGGATGTTTTGCTATAGCAGACATGTGAAAGACGGATGTTTAGACAGAATATACGTATGATCCCACAGTCAGTGGAATATACATATGATCCCACAGACAGACAGTGGAATATACATATGATCCCACAGACAGACAGTGGAATATACATATGATCCCACAGACAGACAGTGGAATATACATATGATCCCACAGACAGTAGAATATATGTATGATCCCACAGACAGTGGGGGCTCCAGTATTGGTTTGCCTTGTTCCACCTTACTACTCTTTGCTGATGACATGCATGTTGGTTTGCTTTATACTTCTTTGCTGAGCTTCACTGGGAGTGACTTAAGAGAGAGAAACTTGCCAAAGAACGTCTCGTAAGTTTCCTGCAGCTTCTGAAGACTCGGGCCTGTTGGTGAGCCTTTAAGTGTCTTCTGGAGTTGCTGACTCATGTGTGGTGCGCGTGGAGTGGACTGGTCTGCAGCTGCCAATTCATGCTTGGTGTTTGCTATTGGACTGGACTAAGAACAACAAATATTGGAATTGCCCCAAAGATCTATTTCTACTTCCCCCATATCCTAGTAACCTTTCTTTTCTGCTACCTCTGGTGTGTGGTGGGCTAGAGAGGAGGTTGAACCTTTTTTAAAGTAGGTTGAGAAAAATATAATCCAACAACCCAGTGTGTGAATGTAGATGGATGGATGTGTGTGTGTGTGTGTGTGTGTGTGTGTGTGTGTGTGTGTGTGTTTCCCCCATTTCACTATCCTCCAAGGAGTCTTTCATGGGGCTTTAAAATTTTCTTGCCAGCCCCTCAGGAAGTATTTTGACTGCCCTACTGAATCAAGTTTTGTTCCCTTAGAGGAAAGAAAGAAAGCCTGCTGAGTGATCAATCACTCCACCTCAGTCCATAGTCTTCAACACTAAAGTAAACTATGCTGAGGGGGTCTATGAAAGGCATGATATAATGGGTGAAAGTAGGAAATTACAGAAAAGGTGTGAAAACTAGAATAAAACATTGAATTCTTATACAAGTAAAACATACAAAATCAAAATTCAGTGGACAGAATTAACACAAATTTAGCCAAAGCCAAACAGATTATTGAACTAAAGATGAATGCTATAGATTGAATGTTTGTGTTTCCCCAAATTCATATATTGAAAACTAATTTCCATTGTGATGTTGGCAAGGGGTTTCAGAGATAAATAATGGGATTAGTGGCCTATAAATAAGACCCCAAGAGTATCTACGCTCTCACTAACTCAATGGCAACTAGGAACCCCTGAGGATGAGAAAGCAGGACTTCCATGGTGGTCAGAATAAGAATGGCCCCCATAGGCTCAAATATTTAAATGCACAGGGCGAGGCACTATTTGAAAGTATTAGGAGGTGTAGCCTGTTGAAGGAAGTGTGTCATTGGAGGATGAGCTCTGAGGTTTCAAAAACACAAGCCAAGTGTTTGCTCTCCTGCTGCCTGATGACCTGAATTTAGAACTCTTAGCTGCTTCTCCAGCATCATGTCTACCTGTGTGCCACTGTGTTTATATTATGATGATATTGGACTGAACCTCTGAAACTGTAAGCCAGCCCCAATTAAATGATTTCCTTTAAAGAGTTGTAGCCAGGCGTGGTGGCGCACGCCTTTAATCCCAGCACTTGGGAGGCAGAGGCAGGCGGATTTCTGAGTTCAAGGACAGCCTGGTCTACAAAGTGAGTTCCAGGATAGCCAGGGCTACACAGAGAAACCAAAAAAAAAAAGAGTTGTTGTGGTCATGGTGTCTCTTCACAGCAATGGAACATTGAGTAAGACAATTTTACTAGGCTTTATCCTACCAGGACCTTAACTGGCTCTAGAACTGTGAGATGGAAGTTACTTTTACTTAAGAGCCACATGGTCTGTGGTATGTTTTAAATGTTATGGGAGCCTCACCAGACTAAGGTAATCACAGCTCAACAGAAACCAAACTAAAGCACATAGAAAAAGCATGGTGGGGACCTATGAGATAAGTTCAAAGAACTGTGTAGGAGGAAAGTCAATTTAACAAAACATTAGTAAAACACACTTTCCATATGATTAAAAATAGCAATTTACAAACCCAAGGAATTTCATGAGTCGAGACTGAAATAATATAAACAAAGCCACACAAGATCACATCATAGCTAATTGCTCAGAGTACAGTACATAGAGAAAATACATCTTCTATACAGAACTACAATGTTAGCTGATATCTAAGGTAAACCAGGAGAACCCCCATGTCGGTAATTACACTAAACCAGTGTAAGCATCCTACCTAAAAGAGGCTGTCAGATTTTACTTTAAAATTTTTTAAAGAATTAAAGAATAAAAATTAAAAAAAAATTTTTTTAAAGAAAAACTTTAAAAAAAAAAAAAAAGAGCAGGACACAAAAAACAGCTTAAAGATTAAAAGCACTCGCTGACCATCTGGCACCCCAGGGCGAGGCCACTCATAGTCATCTGTAATTCCAGGTCCAAGAAACCCAACACCTTCTGTCAGGACCCAACATCAACTGTAGAGGAGTTACAGTGTACATGAAGAACATAGACATAATGTAAGCAAAATATTCATACACATAAAATAAAAATAAATAAAGCTTTTAAAAATTGATACAAGTTTATGTAAATAGAAAAATATTTGCATATAAAGCCCAAATAGTTTCAAAGGAAATCACAAAAACAGTTGATATCCCAGACAAAACCATACTGGGGGGGGGGGGGGAGGATTAACAAAGAGAAAGAGATAAAGAGAAAAATGTTAAAATGCTATAAAAATCAATTCACCATGATAGTGTAACACTCCAAAGTCTACATCCCATGCTGCAACATTCATAGCATAAAGTGGGAGGCACATCTACCTAATGAGTGATTCACAGCAGCACCCGGCCATCTACCAGCAAACACTATTTATTCTCCTGCTTTAAGAAAATGATCCCGCTCCCCCAGCCAGAACCGCGCCGCCGCGCCATCTTTCCTCTGAGCCCAGCGGACACAGCTAGGGACACCCCAGGACTTTAAGATCGCATTGGGGTTACGCGTGAGTGCAGAGGTGGTTTTGAGAGCAGCGGGTCAGCAGTTCACTCCAGGGGCAGGAACTGAGAACTCCGCCCCACCGGAGGCTGGGCCTCCCCCAGCCAGAACCGCGCCGCCGCGCCATCTTTCCTCTGAGCCCAGCGGACACAGCTAGGGACACCCCAGGACTTTAAGATCGCATTGGGGTTACGCGTGAGTGCAGAGGTGGTTTTGGGAGCAGCGGG